>VYZW01024943.1:0-105216 GCA_013401315.1 Balaeniceps rex | reverse complement strand
CCAAGACATAAATTATTCAGTTGAAAAACCACAGACGCTTGCAACATTGAGGTCTTGCCTCCCGCAAATCTGCTGCCAGTCAGGCACAGGGGTGACCCCAGCCCTGCCGGGGTGCTGTGGGAAACTCATCAGTGCCAAAGCAAGCACCCACGGCGGCCCGCTTTCCCTTGGCAGGGCCGAGAGGCCAAGTATGAGTTCTTCTCCCGAGTTTCATTAACAAAGAAGAGATTTTTCTTAAGTGCTGTAATGTTTTAAGGTGTCAATATTTACCAACGGTCTTCAGGTGAATTGTTCTGGTAATTTCATACGTTACACCTTCATAGGGAAATGACATCTTGCAGGTGTAATAGCCAGCATCTGTTGGCAGCACAGAAGTCATGATCAGAGACGTCGAACCTTTCAGAATTACGAATTTTTCATTGTCATCTTCCAAAGGCAGAGCATCCTGGAGAAAGGACAGCAACTGCTGTTATGGCTCAGATGATAGGTGTGGTTACACTCTGTGTAACTTCCAGACAAAATTACTTATCCTCTCTGTTATTAAAAGTTCACTTACCACTGGGAAATCTGAGCAGTTCCACTTTCCTACCAAAGGGCAAGTTCTTCAAACACGTATCCGTTTCTAAAATGCTCTGAGGCACTATATGAAGTGTGAAGAATCGCTATTTTAATCTATCTATAATGTGTGTGTATAGCTTTTCAATAAAATGCACATTTTAGGATGGAAAAGATATAATAGGCTCTTCACTGAGTTTTCTTAAGGGTAGTCACTTAACACTTTCTTCTAAGACAAAACCATTTTAGTAACCATGAAGGTTTTCACAACACTATTATTTTCCATACATGACCTCATAAAAGTAATATTCTAAGCCATTCTTCTAAGATAAATACATTTTAGTAATCATGCAGGTTTCACAAAACTATCAGTTACCCTACATGATCTCATCAACTCTGATAAATTCCTGCTCTGTATCACTCAGGCTCTGTTCATACACGGGTTGGAGCCCTGCTAGGAGCAAGGATGCTCCTTGTCCATGAAGGCAGGCTAGCTCTTTCTGACAGCTGTAGCAAGAACCATATTGAGAGAGGCAGCCTTTTACTTAGACAAGTAAGTAGGTTATACCCTGCTTCTGAAAGGAATCCTGAGCAAAGACATTTTGCTGATATGGTACCAATCACGACACAGGCACCGCTGTGTGAAGCCAGCCTAGGTATTGCATCCTATGGTGAGAATGATAGCTGCACGAGGCAGAGCATACGACCATAGTGGGAGTGCAAATAAAAGCTAAACCAAGGTATTATGAAAATATAAGAAGAATCCTGCACTGTCCAGAGCGAGATTATACAGCTGAGGATGATCAAGTGAAGGATATTTGACCTTACAGGCAAATATCAGTAGGCTTGCCTACTTGAAGAGCCATGGACTGGCAAGTTAGGCAAGAGAACACTGTAAGCACTGTGTGATGAATCTAGTATTTCCAAATAATGTATTCCAGTTGACTAATGAAAGCTACCCATCCCAACAGCTCACACTAGGGAAGCATCACTGGGAGGTCCTACTTCGTGGGATTCACTAGAGGGGCCATAAAAAGAAGCATAGCACCAAAGAGAAGGGCCTGACCTGAAGTAGCAAACCCTGGAGTCAGGGTAGGTAATCTAGCCTTAAAAATAGTTACACTGCCTGTGAGAGCATATAACATGTGGAGCGCTTCACCCTGTGCTGAGTCCACCACAGAGAACCTTTCTTAAAATACATGCATCTGCCCCAAAATTCCCAGTACATTATGCTGTGCTCCTGGCTTTAACAACATCATGTTCAGGAGAAACAGAAAGTGGAGAAGTATGTGCCTTTACAAACAGGTTGGGATTAGGCTTTGCACAAAGAGGAGGCGAAAGTTCTACCTTGTACCACTTGAGCTCCAAGCTTGTCCTATTTGGTGTAAAATCCCACAGCTCAGGGCAAACGATCTTTCCAGAGGTGAAAGTGAAGAGGACTTGGAGATAGGCAATCTCTTGAGAAGCTGTTTTCTCCACGACCGTGAGGTGGATGGAGACCTCGGCGCAGTAGGAGGAGTTCCTGCACACAGAGTGGGGAGAGGTGAGCACCCACCTGCAATGAGGGGAACTTCGTTTCCTCCTGGCTCCGTTTCCCTCCTTAGCTGTTTCTAAGAGGCCAAGACTGAGATCATACCAGGAGGCAACCTGGAAAATCACTGGTACTGTTTTTCCAGCACAATCTAAACACGTTGCTGACACATGTCTGCCTTGGAGCTACAGTCTTTTCTTTTTTGTACACCAAGTTTGCTGTGCACCCTTAGGCTAAGGCATGATGTTAATTTTGCAAGGAGGGGGAACGTGTCTGCCTAAACAGTAGCAGGTGTGTCATGAACCTTCCACCGTTTCCTTGAAAGAGGTCTTGACTGTGAAAACCCTAATGATTGGGACCTGAAGATGAAATAAAAAGCTTAAAGCATGTATTAAAATACATCTGCAGTTTCTATTGCACAACCAATATGCATTTCTGTGAGTGCATATTATTTTGCGTAGAAAAGAAGGCATTCCTGCCTTGAAAGTTTTACAATATTTAACTTTTATTTCTGGCCCCAAGCCACAATCGTTTCCAGTCTCAAGGAGGACAAAACTGGGGGAAATAGGTGCTTAACCATGTCCTTTCTGACCTCTGAAAGCCTGCCTCAGAGATGCCTGCACCCAGGGCAGTGTCTGACCCCTGCAGGGGCCAGCAAAGCCAGGGGGTCCAGGCTGCAACCTCCTGGAGAGCAGCTGGGGGCTGCGAGCAGACAGACTCGGACTGCTGCTGGGCACTGTGACTGGCTGTCACCTACAGGTAGGACATCTAAATCCAAAATACTTGCTCAGCAGAAGCAGAGATCTGTGATAATTTGCTTCTACCCTCATTTTACAGAGTGGAAAAAAATCTGGTGGCTTCCCTGTGGGATGATTTGCAAAGGAAATACAAATCGTTTGTACTTTATTAATCCTGTAATAATGTTAGCGATGAAGCTATGTAGTTGGCTCTTGCATATCTTTTTCAAATGGGTTTCACAGCATTTTACTATAGCTGTCAGTAGCACTGCCACAGTGTTATAGGTTGAGGAACTGAGGCAGAATAGTCCAAAAAGGGGATTAAAAACCACCCTTGAAGGTCTCAGGCAACTACTCTGTGCTCTAGGATAATATTTGCAACCTTTTGTTATTGTGGCCTCACTATCAAAGTCTTCTCTTCTGCCCCACCACTGCAATCACTGATGAGACACGGAAAGGCCAACCCAATAGCTGCGCATGATTTATTAACTTGGGTTCTGCCTATCCATCTCTTCTACTGCTGACACCTGTCACTCACAAGGTGTGCCTTGCCAACAAGGAAACTGAGCTCTACATGGGCAGCTCCAGGGATGTAGAGATATGTTTTCCACTATAGACCCCAGAGCAAGGTGCCGGTTCCCAGGGGTGTGCTGGGAGGCTGACTGGATGGAGGAGCTGGCAGGGGACAAGGACCTGGGATACCTTCTGGAGTTCAGGCTCTAATGGTGACAGGCGTTTTTGCCTTCCTCGGTCCCCCACAAATCCAGACCCTGGTACCTCTTTCAAAACTGCACGACGGGCTGCCAGATTGTAAACACTCAGAAAATAATGACCAGTAGGGCTGAAAAAAGCTGTGGCTCAAGTCTCAACCCACTGCAATATCACAAATCTGGTATCAGTCCAGTAAATACACATAAGGTCTCATGAAAGATCTTCCAGCAATATAGAGGAAATCAAATTCTGGTTTAAAATGTGAAGCAGAAGAAAAGTAAAGACTGGGAAGAAAGAAGCCACTGCAGAGCCACGGTGCCCTCGTGTGTGCTTTGTAAGGCAATCTGAAGTGCAAACGAGGCTATTTGCTTCTCTGGAGCTGTAACACGAGGGTTGCATTCTGCAGAATCCCCTGCCTGCAGCACGTCCCCGCTTTCCATAGCCCTGACTGGCTCATAAATAAGCTCAAACAAACTCTCTGTACACTATATCCTCGTGAGATTAGAGCCAGAGCAGTAATACTGTGTCACGATTTATCCAGATTTCAGTACATTTATCTACAGGAGACACGCAATGCATTTAAGAGTTCTGACTTTCCACATTTTTTTCTCTAATAAGGTCAGCGAGGAAATGGTCTTATCCAGACATGCTCTGAACATAACTGGAGTTTAGAATCAAGCCAATGTATTTTAGACATAGTCATCTTGTTAGTGCACTGGATTTTCTTTTAAATACCCACCTTCTGGTGCAGATATATACTCCTGAGTCTTCTAGCATTGCTGGTAAAAACCAGAGTGCATCTCCTTTTGCCCAGATTCTTGGAACTTCATCTCTTCCTGATATCATGGGGTTTGAACCATTTTTATACCATGTAATATTAGGGGTCAAGGCAGAAAAATCCAAATGTTTGTATCTGGGGGAAGGGCATTTCAGAACCACAGGTTCTCCATGCAGTTCATAGTAGTGTTTGAAAAACACGGTGTGGTCTGGGCAGTTTTCTATATAAATCAGAGATATTTTTACATTACTGTTAGCCAGGCACATTAAAAAGAAGGGGGAGGGAGACAGAAAAAAAACAAAAAGCATGCCCTTACCTGTGCCTTTGACTTGCTGGAGTCTGAAAGCGGAGGCACCTGCTGTGCACATCACCAGGAGAAAGAAAAGCCCACACATTTTTTCCCAGAGGAAATCAGAAGGAGAAGACCGAGGGAAAGCGTCTTGAAATCTACAGGGAAGTTTATTACAAGACAGAAGATACAATGAAAATACTCAGCGTTAACTTAAGAGTTAACTGCTCTTCTCCTCACTCCAAACCTGGTGAGCTTTGGTTCACCCTTAGTGAGCAGAAAGGCTTCTTCATCCCTAGTTTATGGGGGCTGACTTGTGGAACAAGAGCATCTGGCTTGGCAAAACACATCACTTCTGTCCCTTTCCTTTCACTCCCGGAGATGCAAACAACATACCACAAGATGCTGCTGTCCCCACAGCTTTTCAGTACAACAGTTACGGGTGGAAAAATCTAGCTCTGCTTATTTTGCAATGAGATGTGACTGAGGCAGGGGTCAGCCGCTTCGCGTTAGCTGTAGTGTAGTAGCTTGGGTGAACACAGGAGCAAAGATGCAGCAGGGTAGACTTTAGCTCTCTTAAGCAGTCATTTCAGATGTCTCCCAAGGTTGTCTGGACCTCATTAAATCCTGTGTCACTTTATCTTCCCCAGTGTGGCTACCAAAGTAGGCCAGCCAGCGTAGATCAGGCTGCAGGCAAACTTCCTGCCATAGCCAGAGCCAAGCTTTCAAAGTCTCCAACAAATGCTTCTCTTGGGACAAAAAGCTTTGACTCCCATGGCATGCACACCCATCTTGCTGTTGGTGCGCAAGCGAGTTTTCAGCATGGACACTATTACCATCTGTGCTAAAAAAAGGCGAGGAAAACCCTGAACAACTTGTCCTAAAAATCAGACACAGTGATGCTAAGGGGAAACAAAACTATCCGCTGCCAGCCAGTCATTAATTGTCATCTGTATTGACGTGGCATGGGCCAGGCAGCTTCTGCGTACATCACTGAATGCTTTCTGGTCTGCCACGAGGTCTCAGCTGCTGCTACTCAGTTGGTTGATCATGTGTTATCTCAGTGTACCACAGGCAAAAATACATAAAACGTGCTATATATAGGCACCAGTTTATGCTCTGTGTAAGGTATTTATGTGCAATACAGTACATATATGCACGTGATACATACTATTTCCATTTTATATACAGAAATGTAAATTGCACTTATTTAACATTAGCCTAACACTATGATTGTCCCATAGGATGAATATTAAATGACTGGACAACTACTTCAAATTGTATCCAAAAGCAAAAACATATTTCTACTGATATAACAGTCATATTCATAGGTACTCACCTTCAGGCTTCTTCCGTGTATCCCATCATGCTCATAACTATAACGCGGCTTTAAACCAAATTTCTCCCTGTTCTACTAGCTATATTTATCTGACATCTGATAGTTTGACTATAGTAAACTATTTCCAGCTTATTGTCATCTCTACAACACCGCAAAGCCAACCTGTTGCTCAATAATACTGTTTCGTAACCACGTGTCATCTCCCCTACCGCTAAATCTGCAAGGATTTCCAGGGCATTGACATTGAGCTGCAGCCCCTCTCAGGGCTACACCTGGACTAGGTGCTAGTGGCTTCATCTGTGGCTTCAACAAGCCCCATGATTCACATGTAATACCCTGTAACAGGGGAGTTTCTCTCTTGTTAGACCCTTTGCCTGATGAAAATACTTGGTTATGTTGTTCAGAGCTTTCCGGTCCCTTTGGTTTAGTATCTAGCAATCTCTATAAGCCCTACACAATCTGAGGGTTTAGGGGAGGTTTTCATTCCCAAATTTCCATCAAATTCACTTACCTGTGGTTCTGCAGTCTTTCAGCCATTAGCTTCTCATGAAAAGATATAAGACTGAAAATTGCTAGTGAGGACCTTATATAGGATTTAGCTCAACACACAGCGGAAATTTGTCTCTCGTTGCCCAATCAGATTTGTGTCAGAACCAAATGACATTTTAGACCCACCTTTCTTTCCTTCCGTAGAGTGAGGATGAGAGAAACAGAGACACACAGAGAGAGAAAGAATATGTATTTGGATTTCCCAAAAAAGGGGAAATGACTGCTAAATATATGACTAAATTTCCCTTTTTCTGACGAACGGTAGTTTGCATACACTCGTGTCTTCACATGACTATTTCACGCTCTACCTCAAATAAAAAATTCTCATGGGTAACAAAAGGTGTCCTGCAGCATAGTCAGCAGCTAAATAATTGCAATCTTCACATAATGTGGTTTAGCAAGTTCTTCATGGACAACATAAATCTTTCGTGATTTCCCAGATCGCTTGTGAATCACAAATGGGTTGATTCCCCTTTCCTTCCATAACATCCATCTTAGTGTCACAGCTTACAATGCAATGGAGTATAAAGAATTAACAGCTATAAGCAGATTATGGCATCCAGGCTCATGAGCAGAAGCGGTAAGAAATAGGTTATGAATGGTGGCAACGTTGGCCTCCACCTGTCTAGAAGAGAGCAATCTAGTGGAGGCCTTCAGTCTGGAACTGGACCACAAGACAATTTTTCCTGTGCCTTGTCCTGACATTGATGCCTCCTGCAGGCAACCCTGCATTTCTTACAGTCTCTTGATCCCTCAGGCAGCAGCTGTCCTGCATGGCCTCATTGCCAGCCCAGGAAGGCAGTGTGTGGTGTCCGGGTGACCTGCCGGACCTGGAGTCAGCACGCAGGTCTCTGCTAGCAGATCTCAGTAAAATGCCATCCCCTCCACGGACTTCGTAAACCTCAACTGAGCAGCCCCGGTCTGGAGCATTGGGGTCCCAGCCTAAGGCTCAGGCTTTGTGGTGCTCTCACTAACCAAATAATGACTGAGTAATAAAAACAACATAAACTGTTTATCACGGTAAGCATGTAAGAGCCATTTTTATTTAACCCTAACAAAATTCATTAACTCTTCCTTTAACTAATGTCAGCCTCGGTTATACTGGAGACCTCAGAATATTGTTTAAGAGATGAAAAATTATCAGGGTTTGAGACCATGCTGCCATCTACTATAGAGAGAAGAAACGAATAGGTGATGACATCTATTAATATACTGCGATCTTTGGGGATGTGTCATATGCTTGGGTTGCACATATTCTTTTGTGCTGGCAATATCCACCATATTACAGCAACTTCAGTAAATAAACAAAAAGAAAAGAATCACAAAGCCCCATATTTCAATCTGTAATGGTCTTTACGGTTTCTATATCCTGATGTATTGCGTTTGTGCAGCAAGGTTTTTGATAGCAGGGGGGCTACAGGAGTGGCTTCTCTGAGAAGCTGCTAGAAACTTCCCCTATGTCCAATAGAGCCAATGTCAGCCGGGTCCAAGATTGTCCCACCGCTGCCCAAGGCTGAGCCCATCAGTGACGGTGGTAGCGCCTCTGTGATAACATATTTAAGAAGGGGGGAAAGTGGCTGTGCGACAGCAATTGCGGCTGAAGAGAGGAGTGAGAATATGTGAGAGAAACAACTCTGCAGACACCAAGGTCAGTGAAGAAGGAGGGGGATGAGGTGCTCCAGGCGCCGGAGCAGAGATTCCCCTGCAGCCCATGGTGAAGACCACCGTGAGGCAGGCTGTCCCCCTGCAGCCCAGGAAGGATAGCGGTGGAGCAGATATCCACCTGCAGCCCATGGAGGTCCCCATGCCAGAGCAGGTGGGTGCCCGAAGGAGGCTGTGACCCTGTGGGAAGCCCGCACTTGGAGCAGGCTCCTGGCAGGACTTGTGGAGAGAGGAGCCCACGCTGGAACAGGTTTGCTGGCAGGACTTGTGACCCCATGGGGGACCCACGCTGGAGCAATCTGTTCCTGAGTGTCTGCACCCCATGGAAGGGACCCACGCTGGAGCAGTTCATGAAGAACTGCAGCCCATGGGAAGGACTCACATTGCAGAAGTTCATGGAGGACTGTCTCCCGTGGGAGGGACCCACGCTGGAGCAGTTTGTGAAGAACTGCAGCCCGTGGGAAGGACTCACATTGGAGAAGTTCATGGAGGACTGTCTCCCGTGGGAGGGACCCCATGCTGGAGCAGGGAAAGAGTGTGAGGAGCCCTCCCCCTGAGGAGGAAGGAGCGGCAGAAACAATGTGTGATGAACTGACCGTGCTGCTCAGGGGGAGGAGGTAGAGAAAATCAGGAGTAGAGTTGAGGCCGGGAAGAAGGGAGGGGTGGGGGCAAGGTGGTTTTAAGATTTCATTTTATTTCTCATTATCCTACTCTGATTTGATTGGTAACAAATTAAATTAGTTTCCCCAAGTCGAGTCTGTCTTGCCCGTGATGGTGAGTGATCTCTCCCTGTCCTTATCTCGACCCATGAGCCTTTCATTATATCTTTTCTCCCCTGTCCAGCTGAGGAGGGGGAGTGATGGAGCAGCTTTGGTGGGCACCTGGCATCCAGCCAGGGTCAACCCACTACAGCTGATCAATGCAGTCATTGCAAGGGTCTCTACAGCTATCAGCCCCACACATGGCTGCCCGGTTTTCTTTAAGCAGTCCTGTAATCCGTAAACCTGAAAGGCTGATAATGCAACTAAAGTTAGTTACTTCCCTGTAGTGCTCCGTTTTCTCGGCGAAAAGAAGGAACTTATTTCCATTGATGATAAACTCCCACATTTGGGCTACAAAGCCATTGGTCTTGCATTCTGGAGCCCCTGCACTTCATTCTGAGAATGTGACCTCATGAATTATAAAATTATTTCAGTCCATCCTTTTCCAGTTCACTGTATGGCAACCAGACAGAAGGGCTGTCGTATTGGGTGACATGTTATATTAAGTCTAAGTTCAGGCTATTACTATATGAGTGACTTACGCAATAGAGGTGGGAGTCTCTAATGGTAACCCTGGTCACAAGAGCCAGGCAAGTTCCCAGCAAATAACCCAGACATTTACCAGACTCAAAAAGAGCAAAACTGCAGGAAATGAGGTTTGATGTCTTTGGAAGGATTGTACCTACCAACTGCTGCAAAGACAGTCATTGCATTCACTGAGTAAAGCCACCTGACAGCAAGCTGTTCAATGAGCAGCAGAACCAGCATTTCTGGAGATCTGTGCCCCATGCCCTGACACACACACCCCCCACACTCCACTGCAGCCACTTCAGCTCTCCCCCCTGGCCTTTCCCCACCACACTCCAGCCCTTTCCTTCTGCCCACTTCATGTCCTCTGCTCCCACCTCACCCATGACTAGTTCGTCTAGGCCAGGTGCAGCACATCCTCGGGCTCACTCGCAACTACATTGATGCTAACTGGTCAACTTGTCATTGCCCAACAACGCTTGTAAGGACTGGACTCTGCCTGACTTTCCCTCCGTGAGGGAAATGCTTTGGGTTTCCCATATGTACGCCCCACCAGTGACCAATTTTCATCTCACTTCTACAAACCCAGACTCTTTGAAAACACTGCAGAAAATACAGATGAAGCAGGATAAAGGATTCAAAGGGAGTTTATAGTGCAGTAACATATGCCGTCCTGCCTTAGAAAACCTAACTAAAGCCAAATAGCTACAGAGTAGCAGTGCAGTTCCCAGGTAGCATAATGACCTCACAGTCAACAATTTTTATCAACTTTCTTCAGAAGAGTGCTGCCCCGGCTGTCTTTTTACCCAGAAAATGTTCCAATCACATGCACGAGTACCAGGACTTGAAGTTAAAATAGTATATCTGGAGGTGCAGAAGTCTGGTTTAAAATAACTCAGGAAGAAATGAAAGATAGAACAAGTATTTTTTTAAGGAGCTGTCTGCTGAGAAGGCCATGTCACTTTGCGGTCAGTTATTACTGAGTATTTATAAGCAGAAATATGCAAGTCTAGCAGCTGTATATATAGAAAGACTCTTTTAGGGAAGCTGGTGTCATTCTGTGGTTTTGCTGTGCTGATGATTCATTTATACAGCTCGAGATGCTGGAGTATAGCTGTGAAATTCCTAACTTGAAGACCAGGCTATTCTCCATATGTCTCACCCGTTGCTCATCTCATTAGATTGCTATTTCCGCACCAGGGCTACACTCAGCTGCCTTGCCACATCTGGGTGGATTTTGCTCTCCGAGGACATACCAATAAATTAACCAAAATCTCAAGTAATATTTAGTGTTCTGGCAATTCCTTGCAACAGAGGCTTTCAAAGGCCTCCACAAGCAAGGTGTGTCTGTTCATTATCCCTAGCCCATGGAAGGGGAAATGGAAATTCAGGCACCATGGAGTGGGGATAAGACCATTTCTATAAGGGACAGTTAAGGTGCCAGCTTTTTCTAGCCACTCCCAGGTTCTGCTGTCTGTCCTGGAGGAACTCATCCAAGTGGCTCTGTGGCTGATGACGCTTGGCATCCAGGAACTGCACTCACATGGACTTTGCTATTTATTCTGTTATTCAGTTTGGCTAAGGCAGCTTCACGCAATTAAAAACAGGAGAAAATGTCTCTGGCTCACATAAGAATAAGGTGGTGAGGCATTAAGAAATATTGAATATTGAAAGCTGATTGGCAAGAAGATGCAAAATAAACCACAACTGTTGCACCAACACATGTTCTTGGGCTTATTAATATGGGAAAACCTGGTTTTAATAATTTATAATGTCCTTGTGCACGGTTCCCACATGGGCTCTTGGGGAGCACAGAAATGGAAAGGGAATAAAAGAAGCTACCCAACTCTGAGAATCACTGAATAGATGGGACAGACAGAGAAAGACTAGATAGAGGAATTAGCCCAATGCACAACAGATGCCAAGAATACAGGAATTTGCATGCCTATCCAGAGAAATAAGTGCTGTCATACACTGGTTGTATATGACTGACTGGGAGAAAGAGGAGGAGATGGGCCAAGAGACATACACTTTGTCATGAGGGAGTGCTCGTTTGTCCAGAGCAGCAACAGCTTGGTTACAGATTGCCTCCCTGCTATGGGCTTCTGGGATTTCCACAGACCCTTTCACTGCAAAAGAAACCAGGCTGTGAAGAATAATTACACTGTCAAGAGTTGGAAGGGGCAGGGAGGAGGAGACCCTCATTGTAGAAGTCAACAGGCTACAAGGGACAAAGTAATGGCTAGAAAGGCCCAGAGCCAGCAGCAATGAGGCCAGATATACTGCAAGCAACAAAAAGTGCCTCATCTGCCCTCACCACAAATGGAGTTTGGGTTGACCAGGGGGACTCTCCCTGCATCAGTCATCTGTGATGCAAACATCACACCCATGTTTGCAATACCTGCCTGGGACACTGGAAGGTCTTTATCTTGCCCACTAGTGCTGCACAGAGACTACAGCTGTAGACTGGTGAAATAAAGACATGATTTCTAAAAAAGTGGGATTTTTATTTAAGGGAGAAAACCGTCCTTGGGCACAGTCTACATGACATATGATGCCATGTGGACAAGCAGTGAAGGAGGACTGTTGCAAAGCTGAGTTTGTTGGAAGTTGTAGAGGTAAAGTGCTATCTCTGTCACTACACACTGAACTGGAGAGGGTAATCTAAATGGCTAAATAGCGACAGTCTCACCATCACCACATCTGAATGCCTCTCTAGAACTACAATAAAAGTGAAAAAATTTTCTGTTACTGCCCTTCCCTCTCCCATGGATCAAGTTATGTATAGATACGCTGAATTTTGTTCATGGTGTGTCAAATAGTGGCTTCACTAGTGTAAAGCCTCAGATGCTGATAATTACATGCTGCAAGTGAAATCGGTAGGATCACTGCTGAAATGCAAGCATGGATGCAGGTGTACTTCTTGGCAGCTCTGCAGATGATGACTGACAAGGCAGGTGGACCACAACTTGCAGCTCAGCTTGAGCATTTCCCCAGGCTATCAGCCATCCCCACTGCTCAGATGGAGTAAGCCTACAGCATACGTTATCTCATACCATACCTCAGCGCAGGGCTTTAGGCAAAGCTGCAGCACCGACACGGTCACTCACCATGTCAGGGCTGACCAGTGGGACTGACTGGGAGCTAACGATGCTGAGGAGAACAGCGAGCAGACTTTTCCCACAGCTATGGCATCTTCTCAGACCGCAGTCAGTGAGTCAGTAGAGGCACTAGGGACATGCTAGAAAAAAACAAACCTGAGATTGCTGAGTAGCTTTTTTTCCCCTCCACTTCCAAAATTGCAATGTTTGCTTGCAGTCATGATCAGTCTTTTTATATATGAAGCAACATAATGTGCTCTGCGGTCTTGCGTGTGAAAAGTGTAGAGGGATTTAAAAACACAGCAGTGATTACAAAAAGCCCATGGTAACAATAGACAGGGGAGGAACTGTGTCTAGTTGCGGATCATGAAGCCATAGAGTTACATGAGCCAGAACAACAGGGACAACATAAGATTTCTACACCAGTTATGGTGCTTGGTTTAAGCAGCCAACCCAGCAAACAGGGAATTCCAGAAGCAAAGAGAAAAACAGATGACAAAGACTTTTGTTCATGATTGCCTTTTTGTTAGCTGAACTTAAATTTAACTGGTAAAAAGTAACTTCATAGCTATGAAAAACAGTGACAAGTATATGTCCTATGATTTTGAGCCAGTATGGGTCATACATTACTGTAGGTGTACTGGGAAGGCAATATTAACCATTTGGGTTTTATTATGTGTTCCTGAATGAAATCTTCGTCTCACCAAGAAGAGGAAGTAATTTATTTAATGCAGGCAGTAAATCTTCTCATTTATCTTAGCTTTACTATCCTTCTGACACATAAGTATATTTCACACACTTGTTTTAAGAAGCAGGAGTATGAAATACACTTGGTGGATACAGTTACCCAAGGTATTTCTTTCCTACTCCACTACCTCAATGTGTAATTCATTATCACAGGAGTTGTGGGGGGCTGGGGTGGAGGACACAGTGCAAAACATATGAAGGTGCATATGGTATAGAAATAAAGACACCACAGTTTCAGTTGTACCTGGCATTCTTCTTTAGTACTTGTCCTATGTTTAGTGTCACGATTGTCAGCAGTTCTGACTGGCATCAAGAGTTGCTTGAGAAAAAATAAGGCAAGATGGACTTGTTCTGGATCAGTGATATGATGGAAGAGGGGGTTACAAATAAATGAATAACAAATAAATAGATGCAACAACTACTGCTTCTCAATGGTGGAAAAAAATCAGCGTATTTGAAAACAGGAATTAGGAGAAATCAAGTCAGTTCAGAAGAAAAAGAGCCAGTCCCAACATCAGTGTTGTCTTCCTAAAGAAGAAATGCAAGACCAACCTAAAGTGATGCTGCAAGATCACATTTGCTTGCAATAAAGATGAGGTAGGCTTAGTCTTTCCTTTTATCTTCTATTTATCTGTTCAGTTGGTGCACATACACTGTGAAGCACTGAAGAAAGTAGGATTTTTGTACCACCCATTCAGGTCAATGAACACATTTGTTTTAATAAAAACAGTTACCACCAGCTGAGCTTGGAGGGCTCTGTTATATTCATAATGGCTGACCACGTAACAGGAGTACAAATACACATGGGGCAGCAAAACGAATATTAGGAGAATTTCAGCCTTCGAATGCACTAAGCTAAGCCCTTCTCCAGCACATGATGTTCTGTACCAGCTGAAAATGGAACTCATCATTTCAGTAACCGTTTTTTAAAGACTTTGGGAGGATTTTACACATGATGGGAAGTCAAGACAATATTTAATGTTATTTGTTCAAGTCATTGCTCTCAATTCTATTTTGAAAAGAAAAAGAAGGGATTTTAACAACAATATTGCTTTGCTATGCAAATTTTCCTTAATCACAAGCTGGGAGAGCTTTGGACTTAGTTAATTGGAGGTGGGGAGAACCCAACATGAGGGTTTATAATTTACAGGAAAATTTGGGTAACTTCAATGAAAGATCGCAAGGAATAAGTGGGTTTTTTCCTTCAAAACATCCCTGGATCGAGAGCTTCCTTCCCAACAAAACTGACATCCCTTTTGGTCCTTTTGGCTGTAGCTTCCATGGTCTGTTATCTCAGAGGCATTTATTTCACTGGGGACCCAGCAGAGCCCTGCACTAACTTTAAGGACAGCTCATCAAACCTGAACTTCTCATAAGTGCTGAGCCGTTCCCCTTGTCTTCATGGAAAGCTGAAAGGTCTCAGGAACTTTACAAGTTACTATTTTGATTAATGTACAAGTTGTTGTGAATGGGCTTCCCAGTGAGAGTGGTTTCAGCAGGATGTATGAATAACTGATACGGCTCTTGGCTTGATAACATAGTTACGGGAACAAAAGAAAAAATGGGACAGAGAATTTAACCATATAATACCATAATGACAAGACAGCACTGTTTAGAACTTTTAACCGTCATTGGGTCCCTTGAAGGTGCAACTGGCCAGCTGTGCACAACAAGGACACGGCGCTCAGCCATAGGGTATCTTGCTGCTCCTCAGCTGTTCAGACCTGTTGCCTGTTTCATGACGTGTTTATGAAACTGGCCTGAGATAAGAGGGTTGTAACTACATGTCCCATGCAGAAGTCACAGGATCCTTTGCTGGATTTTAAAATATCCAAGAGAAATCCTGGAGATAAGAGATAAGTAAGAAGGCACATACGCCTTGGCACTCCAATGGTAATTTTTAGACTCATTAGAAACTCTCTCTCTCCTTCAATACATAGATTGAGACAAAGAGAAAGAAAAAAAATGAGAGACATATACGTATCCATACATGGAGAAATATAGAGGCTGCCACCTGCTGAGAGGAAAGGGTTGTATTCCAGTTGCAAAAGTCCCCAAAAGAAGGGTGGAAATTAAAGCCCTGCAGGGTTTCTGTTCCTGCTCTGCTGTCTGTTTTTTCATTTCCCCCTGCAAAGTGGAACAGCTACAGGATGCTGGCTGTGCTCGCCAGGGGACACCAGAGTAATCTGGCCAAAACTGTTTAGTGTAAACTGGCAAATGTTTGTGGAAACTCAAAACTATTTCACAGCAAAACGCCAGCCAGAAGAAGTTTACTTATTAATAACACAGCTAATAGCATTTTAGTGAAGTTTGCATGGATAGTGAGAACCCGAGGACTACGTTAAAAAGTATTTACTTTTTATAGTTCTGCAACATTAAAAAATTCAGTAGCAGCAGTGCTGTGTCATTTTAGGTCAAAATGCATTAATGAGTTTGCTGGTGATACCATGTTTATTAGAGGCTGACAGCTTCTTGCAGGGCCCCTGCAGCTAGGCATTCATGGAGCCATCAGAACTAGGATGCCACCCTCCAGATCTTGCTCAGACCACTTGTCTCTTCATCGTAGGATAAATTTACTTCTTCACTTTCCAGAATTACTGCTGTAATAGAAGAGAATGATTTTTCTAGTATATTCTCATATCATCAAGTCATTCTTATTTCTAAAGGCTTGGTGGAACAAAGGAAAGGTCTGAAATTTTCTGGCACTCCAGCTTGCCAAAGGGAGATATGCAGTGTTTTCTTAACAATGTAAGCAGCCACCAGTTTTAACACTCTACTTAAATGAGTGTTTCAAAACCTTGTAATGTTGTAATGAACAAAAGCGCCTGGCTGAACTGTTCCTTGAGGCTGCACTTTCTGAGAAGATGAAGAAACAGCACCTTGAGGAAAGGATTCTGTTAATGTGCCAACTTTGATGTTTTTGTAAGAGGGGTTTTCATCAGAAGTTGGTGCACAGGAGGAATAATGAACTAAAGAGGCTGTGCTTTCAACAGGGCTTATGCCTGACTCAGGATCTGTCATGGGTAGATTTGAGTTGCTTTGGGTTCAGCTGTTTCATGTTCAATAAACAAAAGGGTTTGCAAACCCTGTAGTGTTACCTGCACATTACCAAGCCCCTTTCAGAAACAGATCTTTCTAGACAGGGGACAAGTTTACCTGCAGCAAAGTGGATGTAAATTCATCTGCACCCTGAGCCAAATTCCGCTGTGCCCCTGACGCATGTTCTTGTCCATCTCTTAACCTGCTGTCCTCCATAACCCTCACCTCTCTGCAGATCCCTGTCCTCTCAGTGCCCTTATCGGTCATGCCCAGGCTGCTATAACCAGACCACATATTTAGATGGGGGGCTTTATTATCCTTTGCTGTTAAAAGAAGCTTTATTTTGTACAGAGGTAAGCTACCTGGTGATACAGCCACAGTAAAAGGTAGGTCATGAGCAGAAGTAGGGCCAGGACACAGAAGACGGACAGGAGAAGCTGTTGTTACCATAAGGAATTCAACTGTATCATTCTCCACCTTTGCACCACTGTAGAGATGCCTCTCGGCCATGTACCTGGTTCATTCATGAAGGCTGCCCACATCAGAGCCAGCAGCTCTCATGATATGAAGATGTTTCTCAGCAATGTTCAGCCTTAATCACAAGACCCTGTCTTTACTTTTCTGTCCTGCAAATGCATGCTTCATTGTGTGCGTATATACACCTACGTACACACTACAGCGTACTCGGGAAATAGTCAACTCTTTTACTAATAAAAGGCTTTGTAAGCCAATAACAAAAGGTGTTCTGTGCCTTTGGGATATCAGGAGAAAAAGCAACACATATTTGTATGGGAAAAAGCTTCTTAATAAGCAAAGTAGTCGAAAACACCTCCAGATCTTCTAAAGAACCTATGACCCTTCACAGGCCATCCAATAGTCAAGGATCATAGAATCATAGAATTGTAGAATTGTTTAGGTTGGAAAAGACCTTTAAGATCATCAAGTCCAACCATAAGCATCACAGAGAAATATCCATGACATCTGGGGAATCTGAAACCATAAGAATGTCAGACCAGTCACAGTAGGTCAGACTGAAAGTCCACGTAGCCCTGTATCTGGTCTTGACAGTAACCTGCAACCAATGTTTAAGAAGATGTAAGAATATGGCACATGTAGTGTGACTTTTCCCTCCTGTATTTTCTGGCAGCCAGCAATTAAGGTCTTTCAGAGCCTCCAGAAAGGGTTGATCCCAACACCACCTGGCTTCCAGGAATCTGGAATACCTCCAGCCTCTAGCCCTGACCATATCTTCCAACTGCCATCTCTTCTCTGTGCTATCAAGCATCTAACCTTGCTGTAGGGGACACAGGTCTGGGTCCTCTGTCATTCTTGCTGCCCATGTGTATACCTTTTGTAATTTTATACCATGCTTGAGGTAGGACAGCCAGAACCACACATATGTGTAATATGAACTTTAAAAGTTCTGTAACAATATTTTCTGTTGTGCCCTTTATTCTCTTCCTACCAGTTGACTCCAGCACCGTGCAGTCCCAGGAGTCCAGCCGTGTCTAGTCACGAGCAACTTCCTCTTTGCCACTTAGTCTTAGTGCTGGGCAAAGGCGCTTTATGGTGGCATTGCACATTCCCCTGTCATGCATCATCATCATCTACTAAGTGGGTGAGCAAACAACAGACAGCAAATTTGCAAAGAGCAAAGGCTACATTCAGGAGTTCTCACGTTGGCAGGCCATTGCAGCAAGCTCTTTCCACAGCCTGAGGCAAGTGGCTTTTGATGTAATGGAGGTCTTTCCCTGCCATCCCATCCCTCTGACACCCAGCACTGTGCCCCTGTGCCTGCTTTTGGTTGACACATCTCCAGAGGTAGAACTAGCTGATTGCTTACATCTTTCTCACTACCTTCAGATTCAGCCTCTTGCCAGTCCCCTGTTTATACGCCTGACTGCAAAGACCACAATGCACATCAAGGCTTTCTCCATGCAAGGAGGAAGAATTTTAAAAAGGCACCCATCTGCAGGAGCGGTAGAGTTGCAGGAATGACACCGGTGGGCCCAAGATGTCCTGTGCTTTCTAGGGCACTGTGCAGAACATGCGTAGGTTTCCTGAAAACATCCAGGACCACACCGGAACAATGCTCGATGGGACAACTGACCAGAACACACAGCACTTATCGGCAATCTGTGTTCATGCAGGTCATAGTGAAATGAAACCTGTGGACACTGATTGCAGAACAAAATGTACTGTACATGCACTGCTCACGCTCATGCTGGAGCCATATGGAGCTCCAGCACAAATGTGGAGCTGAAAATGTAGATATGCCCCCGAGGGCAACCTCATGCTTGAAAACAATTAAGCCCTTGCCTCCATTTCATGCCGAACCTCATGCTTTGCACTCTGGCTCATGAAGTTGTAGATCTCAGGTTTTCTAGGTGAATGAGGTAGCCATACGGTACCCAGAGTTTACTGTACAAAAAACATCCTATTACTACTCATGTAATAGGAAGACACGCTTGTGAAATAAGACCCTGTGACTGTGTTTACTTAGGCAACATGTTCGTGCAAGTATTCATTGATCTGTTGTCCCCGGGCGCCGTCCCAGATTGCATGTTGCTTGCCTTGTTCCGGAAGAATTGCCACACATCGAGAGGCTTCAACTTGCTTCCTCTTTACAAATTTTATTTTGATAAGTTTGCGGCTCACTTGACAACAAAAAGCTTGCCCTGGTTGAGCTGGTCCAGTTTTCAACTGGAGCAAGTCACCAATGCTGGGGAGCAAGATGAGAGGAAAGCACCTGAGAACAATTAGAGTTCATTTCTGCAAATACATCCTGGAAGATACCAAGCCAGATGGCCATTATAATCACTCGTGCCTTAAAGTTTAATGTGGCCTGCTGATGTATATTTTCAAATTTTTCTGCAGACCCTAGGATATAGGAGTTTGGGAATCCTGGCTCAAATTACTAATTATGACATTCTGCAGGACATCTATTACAACTGACATTACCTGCATGTTTTTTCTCCAAACAAATATGCAAGGGAATTTGTTCCACATTGTGAGATGCTTCCAAGCTACATTTCTCCAATTTTGTTGGATGTGGGAAGTGTTTCCTTTTGATGGCCTCAGTCATCACTGCCCTCCACACAAAAGTGCTGAGAGCCATGACACGGCGGTTAATGTGAATGGCAGGCACATCAATATTGTCCTAAATATGACCCAGCTCTTGTTAGCTAGGCTAGGTGGTAGCATGACACGCTCAACATAACGAGGTATCAAGGCAGAATGTTGGGTTTTTTACAAAAATTATACACTGAGTTTCCTATATAACATTTCCTTCCAGCAGCTGGAGTTGAAGGAATATACTGTTCTATAAAGACTCCTGCTGGTAAGGTTATGAATATTGAATCAGTGGCTGTGCATCCATCCAAATCTGAGTGTGTTATGAATGCCAGTACAGCAGGGAAGGCAGCTGCAGAAGCGGACACACAGTGCGATTTGTCACATCAGTATTTCACTTACCTCTCCTTTCAGCCCTGGCTCTTCACTCTTCTTCTGTTTCTCTGTTTTTTTTTTTAATGGACTGTTCTCTCCACTTTGTCGAGATTGAATATGAGATACAAAATTGATGTTTTCTAATGGGTGGTCTTGCACTTTTTTGGTCCGCTGACAGTTTTCTTTTTGTGAAAGATTCAATCAACACTTCAACAAAAAGAAGCCATGTATCATTTTTGCCTGGCTCCAAAAATAACACTTCCCTTCCCCATCTCAGATACACAATAAATATTCATTTTACCACGTACCCAGAGGTTTTTCAGCAGCACTAGAGACTGAAACAACTTGAAATATTTTCCCATTTTAATATTAAAGAAAAACATACACTTTACACCAAATATGGCCCTACTTATTTCAGAAAAAAAAAATCTAGGTTTCATGAAGGTTTTCAGAGATCTTTTTTATTCTACAAGGTTAGCAGTGTTCAGTTAAAGTACATTCTTCTTCCTCAGTTCATACAGCATATCTTAATATCTACCAAAAAGACAGCTGGTACCCATCTGTCTGTGCACAATGGCACTTACACCGCTAACGTAACTAGCTCTGTTTTTAGCTGCTTGTTCCCACCTCTCCTTTCACATATCACACACTGTTCACTTCAAGGATGCCATACTTTCTTTAAATATGTCTCAAATACATCACTTTTTAAAAATAATTCCCAACAGCGATGAAAAAAGTTTCAGTCCATCAGTTTAATTAAATCCAACACACCAGCACAGACTTGAGGGGGAAAATAAGTCCGTTCCTTTATCCACATACTCACAAAACCTTAGGCAAAAAGATTAAATAGAGATGACCCAAACTGAGACGTTTGGCCTAAACAACCTCAAACCTGGGGACTGACAAAATCTGAATCTGACACTGCCTCAGGACTACCTGTTTCAGCACTGCACCAGCCAAAGGGGGAAACCTCAGTCAACCAGGGCCTAACGAGTTTGCTCAAGCCCAGATCTTATTGTGCAGCCTAAACAATTCAGACGTATTCTCTCAATGAGGAAGAGTCTAGGTCTCTAGACAGGGTTTATTTAGGCAGCATTTTCATTTCCCTGCAATATCTTTTAAATATCATAAGTAAGCTTAATATCAATTTTCTTGCAATAAAAAGCAATATAAAACTATAAAAAGTAAAGCAATATAAAAAGTGCAATGGATCTATGCGAAAAGCTACTGACATTTACACTTGTGCTATTTTAAGATTAACTTGTGAAATTATACACTTGCATTTTTACAGTACTTGAGAAATAACAGGCATGCTAGTTACTACACCTGGAGATCAGAAACTTAGCAGAGAACAAAATACAAGATCATTGTAGCTCAAGGGGACCCCTCTGGTTAATGATAGCAAAATGGACTACAAACCATCTGTTTCAAATCATGAAGAAATCCGACCACCAATGCATTCTGCCGAAAGCAGAAAGGGTTAGCCAGCATTTGGGTGCCGTAGTACGCTGTGAACAGCACATCAAGTCAATACGTCAAGAGCTCGCCTGCTCTCCTCAGCAAAATTAGGCACCACGCCATTCCAAACTGGATGGATCTGACACTCAAATCATACTCAGCTGAAGTAGGCTGAAGCTTCTAAGTGTAGTGAAGTGAGAATTTTAATCTCTTAACAGATGAAGACACCAAAATGGGTTCCTAACACATTTAAATGATAGCATTTAGACAAAACCTTTTGGGTTTTTGGTGTTTCGGGTTTTTTGGAAGGGACAGAAAGAAGAATCTAAAAGAGAAATTAAGAGGATGTCTCCAGTCTTACCCAATGTCTCTTTTAGAGGCTGTTCCCCACCAGCTTCTGCAGGCAGCATTGTCCCACCAATGTAAGACAAGTATGAAGGGGAAAATAACAAGGAGCCACAAGTGAGTTTGCATGGTTAAAAGCTCGCTCTCTTGAAATTTTCTGCCACAATACATCTTAAAACCATATAGTAAGGAGATGACCACATTCCATCTAAAGGACTGAGACTTTACATTTAACATGTACTGTATTTCTACTGGAAAAGGATTGTTCCCTGCTGTTACTAGGAGTTTACCTGAACTAATCATCAAAGCAGCAGTACAGCAGTGACCTCAAAGGTCCTTCCAGGAAAAGCCTCCCTACTTTAGGAAAACCACAACAGAAATCCCAAGGGCTAGAATTAATTAAACTGCTTTTTAACTGTGGGTAAATGAAATTTTGTTTTTCTTGGAGGCTTTTTCAGAGTAGGCTTAAATGTTAAAGTCTTATGAATCTGAGAATAAATACAGTCATCATTAAAACTTTCCAAGATGAAATTCACAGCCTCTTCATACCCGCATGCTACAAACACCATACACACTGATAACAAAAACACCAGCCCCAAGCAGCTCTCAATTCTCCATGGCCTGTGTGAAAACTCTTATTGTGAAATAGCAATAAAACCTTCTTTACCTGAGATGCGAACCTCTCTAGACTGTGGCTTCAAGTTGGCTATCTTAATGTGCTCATCAAAAAAAAATGAAAAAAAGAATGTGAAATATTTGCAACATGTAGAGTGGTCGAGACACTGCAAGAAGCAGAATTTGTGCATTGTGATTAGAAGTATTTACATGCACAGCATCAACGTTATTCACCTGAGAAAGACACTCTATTTTTTTATCTCTGACCCATTACAACCTCCAAAAAATATTTACTGCCACTGCCTCTGCAAACTTCAGATTTTTGAGCATCTCCCAATCTATTCTCTTTGCACAAGACTCCCACAAGAGCCTATCCTGTGTGCCAGCAAGCACTCAGCATCCGTGCTGAGAGATATGAGCTCAGCCCAGATCTTACTGGAAGGAAACTGGGTGCACTCTTCTGATGGTCACCTCTTCACGAGAATGGTGTTTCCTGGAGTGAGATTAGAACTTGCAAAATGGGCTTGCTTAATAGCACCGTATTTCAAATCCAAAAGGAACTTCTAGGCCTTTGCATTTGGTGTTCGAGAAATGTCAGCACAGACAATGCTTTCCAGAGCAAGTAGTGAAGACAGCTATTACAAAACTTCATTAGTCAAGCCTCAGAGTTACCACGGTCAACTTGAAATCAAGTCACGTACATGAAATTATAGCATTTGCTGATATACATTTTGCAAACAGATGGCCAATTTAGAAGCAAGATTTGGATTTGGCCTGTTCAAAACCTCTTCTGCAGCTTCATCCCTTCATGCAAATACTCTATTATTTGCACAAATTTCCGTATTAGCCCAAAGCTGTTTGATTAAAAGCTATAGAGTGTCTGCCCATCTTGGGACAGTTTGCACTGGGATACGTGCACAGTTACACACTGCAGTGCAGAAATGCAATCCCAGTACCACACAGTCGCATATTTGCTAGAAGTAGCAATAGCTGCACCCACTAAAAAAATCTCCAGTGTGTTGCTTCAACCCATTACATCGCAAGACAAACATTGCTTTGGGCAGAAACAGAAGTGTGAGAGCTACTTAAGAAAGGAAGGAAGGACAGACAGCAGAAAAAAGGGAGCAGAGAAAAAAGGAGGGAATGGGCCCAATAACACTTCTCCAAATAAGATTGAACTTTCAGCTGCTGCAAAAATACAAGCCTCTCAAACTTCTGAGACATTAATGAGTCCTGCAGGCTCTAAAGGCAGAGGGAAGAAAGCTGCTTCTCCTGCAGCAGATGCAGGCAGGTGTGGGATGATCCTAAGCGACAGGTCTCACCAAGCAGTGGGATCTGCTGCGGGGAGCTTCCCCAAGCTGGTGGCACCCAGCTTGGCAAGCCCCAAGGTGCAGCACCAGGTGTAAAGCCTCACCAGCCTCCCCAGACGCTGTGTCCTCTGGCTATGGGGCACAGCCGTGGGCAGCATCCAACCCCAACTCCACTGGTGTGCAGTCCCTGGCGTCCCTGCTCCCTGTCCTAGGGGTGTCGAGAGAGGAACCTGAGCTCTTATATATTTGGCCTTGCCATGCGGACATCTCCCAGACACTGGGAAATCACATCTTCCTCCACCCAGTGCTGTTATCGCAAAGGAATTGGAAGAAGACCTAGGAACGATTTTAGCCATTTTAGCCATTTCAGCAACGGGAATGAGAACACGATGCTCTCCATGACTAGAAATAGAACTGAAACCAAAAGGGTTGGTTCTATTTATAGAAGTGGGGCAAAAAGAGATTAAACAACTTCACTTTGTTCATTTTCATGACCTCTTGCCTTTCTTCCTACTCTCCGTGGTGGAGCTGCCAGGGGGAAACAGGCCTGGCCCGGCTCACTACAGCTGGCCCTTGGGGTCCCTGGGGTACTGAGTAGCAAAAGCAGATCCCTCACCCCAGCCTAGGTCACCCACTGTGGCAGTCCTGCACAAGGAGACCACCGAAACGCACGGGTCTAAAAGCACCACCTTCCATGAAGAGGACCAGCAAATGCCCAGGTGGGCTTGCTGGTGTCGCTCTGTGTCCAGGGGCTGGCCAGCCCCCATCAGCAGTGGCTCCAAAGGGTCTGGTGAAGGAGGTTTGTCTGTCCTGCAGGAGCAGAAATCAGCAGATCCCAGGCACAGGGACGTTTGTGGGGCCATCTGCTCCCTTGCCTTCGTGCGTGCAGGAATTCACAGGCGGGTTTGGACGTAACTGCAGTGTGATCCCTGGCTGTACTGTGGTCACAGGGTGCATAAAAATCAGAGAGCAGGAGATGGAGCTCACCACCTTCTACTGGTAGAAGGCAGCTCTCCGTTGCCCATTTTCTCACAGTTCACCTGAATTAACTTTCATTGTCCTGAGGTACCTGGAGTGCAGTTGACTTTAGAGAGGAGCAGAGATTTCCAGATTTCTTCTGGTTTACACTCCATCCAAGTCCCTGCAGAATCCAGATTCAGAGATTTCATTTCCAGACAATATTTCTGGGATACAATATTTCTGACTGGGAAAAACCTGTAAGGGAACATTTTAACTGTTAGTCACTCTCTAGACCCTCTGTTCTGACTCGTCTTTTAGGAACAAATACTCTGCTGCAATGAATCTCAGCTGCAAACTGATCCCGGAGGATCAATATATTGGATCGATCTCATCTAAGAAACACTACTGTGAGACATTCTCTGTGAAAGCGTGAACAACAGTGCTGAATAACGCTCTGTTTGATTTGTAGACACATGCACATATGCAACAAGGAGCACAAGGGGATCTACTCCTTTTGCCCGTATGCTGCAGCATGAGGGGTTGTGCCCACCTCCCATGCCATCAGTGATGCAATGAATCACTCTTTAAAAGCCCCCAAGCAGAATTTGTGGAAAAATCTGTTTTGTACTCTTCACAAAAGAAAGATCAAGGTATGCACCTTGCATTTCTAGGCAGAAGACACATGTTTAAAGGCAGTGAATAAATCATCTTCCACAGACAAGCCTGAGAAACAGGCACCAGAAATCAGGGCCCCACTGTAGATGCAGGTTTTATAGCACAGCGCAATCACCCTTTTTCCTCCTTTTCAGCCTAAGCCTCCCTTTGTTCTACTGGGCACATGTTTTTCCTTAGGAAACAACCAGCTTATCTCCTCCCTAACAGTCATCTACCGCAAGCTCTCTTTTTCCCCCAGGGAGTGGGAGACACAGCCGGCTGAATTCAAGGGACTTGTTCTCCACTTGTGTTCAGCGCACCTGAGAAGGGCTTGCGTGCTCGGCAGAGTCTCTGAGTTGTTGTTGCTTCCCTCCCTCCACCAAATCTCAGTCGTTCTAACAAAAACCATCACTCCCAGGCACCTACCCAAAATATGTGTGACTGCAATTTGTTTGCCCACAAGTCTGCAGCTGAGACCTGCGGGTGCCGTGGCAACGAGGGGCTTCTCACCTGGGGCAGATAGCAAGGCCTGGGGCAGCTCATGAGTGAAAACTTTGGCCAACTGGACAAAACATCGCTTCAGTTCTTCATATAAAAAAATTGCAGGGGGCTATGCACTTTCTATCTGAATCTTTTCCTTTTTAATCAGAAAATTAATTTGCCATTTAACTGATACTTTCCATGGGAAAAATGCTAGTCTTGTGAAATACATGTACTCTGATCAAGGAAGGTGAGAGGTAAGTTCTGTCTGAGGTCAGTTTGACCAAGACAGAATAAATGTTTAATCAATACATGCTGAAATACTTAATCGATGCCATAAAATTTATAAAGCATTTACCTAGCAGCACCTTCTCTCACCCAGCACATGAGTTTTTATAAGTATACCCAACCCCTCAAAAACATAAATGTAACCTGATGTAGCACATTTCCTTCGGAGACAAACTTTGTGAGCTGGACCATGAGAGAATTTGTCCATTCAAAAAGCAGCGCATATAGGGATGATGGATGCAGGGAGCAACATGAAAATACCTTTAAAATTCAAATTACAGTTAACATGATGACATGCTGATGGTTATTACAGCAAGCAAAACATTACAGTTATTAGAGTTGAAGAAATGAGTTTTGACCAAATACTGAAATGTTTCACTTTGACTTTTCTGAAGCAAAATGGTTTTTAAATTCTCTTCCATAAAAAATCCAACCTTTTGTTCCTTATTTCAAGTTAGGATAACAGGAAAAAAAAATGCTTCTAATGATAACCCTCCCTCACTTTACAGGAATGTAGAGAAGTTCATTAGTATTTGTGAACCATACTGAGTTGATACAATTTATGAGAAAACGAGCACTTTGGGTGACACCAAGTAAGATATACATAAGGCTCCAAACTAATTAATGAGGATAAAGAGAGTTTTTGAACGCATATCCCTCCCATGAGGACCATCTGTTGTAGAGTGAGTACGGTACTTCAAGAAAAGTCTATAAATGTAATTAAATGCTGAGCAGTAGTAAGAGATGTCTGGGTTAAGTTTAAGTTGGGAACCTTAAACCCTGGTATTTTCCAATTTTTCAGCATTTTTTTTTTTTAAATCTTTTTCCTACAGGTTTGTATTACAGCATCAGCTGGTTAAGTTGCGCAAGGCAGTACACAAACACACGCAACGGATGACGAGCCCTGCACTGAGGAGTTCAGCGTCATGACAAATGTGTTAAAGCCTCTGATGGGTCAAGGCACCTAAACCCACGCATGCAGTTCCCTTCCAGATGTCCATGGTATCTGAGACACCCCCATCACCCTGGGAGCCCCAGCACTTCTTTGGCAGCATCAAGGTTTTAGGGACCTGGAGTAATCCCCCTGCAAATACCCCTAACTTGGGTCATTTGTAGAGAGACAGTGCTAGAGGCAAACCTAGAATTCATTTCCTTGCTCCTTTGTGTGGGTTACCATGCAATATAAGCAAAGTCAACCCTCGTCTGAATTTTGAGTTGTCACTTGTCACTTGTAACACTGAGTTTGTACATCGGTACCAGTACAGAGTTACTCTCCAGCTGCAAAGTCTTCAGTGCCTTAAGATGGAGAGAAGGTGGCCCGCTGCCTTTCTGGCTCATCGTTTGTAACGCCACTGCCATCTCAGGTCTTTGATTTCATGAGCAGGATTGCTGATCCTTCACACACCACACATATGCAAATCCATATGCACATGGATCAGCTGCTCACCTGCCACATTTTACAAGGGTCCTTTTAAGGCAGGGTGACATCAATGACCGTTCCTCTCAATATTGTAAACTGACCAGGTTCAACCATCTCAGCACTGCGGATTGAACCAAGAACGCTGTTGGCTGCTCTAAACTGTGCCATCCTTGCTCTGAATTAAAGACCTGGATTACCAGTTTACCAAATCACTTCATCTTAAGCATGTGAAGAACTCTGTTGAACCTGATTGCTGGCTTACACGATTGGCGGTAGGCATGGGTTTATGCACTTCACTGAGCCTGAGTTTAAATGACGCCACTGAACAGCTGTGTGACATGGAATAAATCACTTCATAAAAACCCCTGGTGTTTTCACTAGTGTAAAACTGAGATCTGTCCCACTGGCACATTTTGAAAAGCACTAGAAAAATGTTTTTATCTGAATGGCAGATAATGGATGAATTCATGCTTAACTTGCATTATTCCATTTTAGAAAAATTAGTTTAAAAAAACCCTATCATAGCAGCACAGTAATGATAATTGCAGCTTAATTACCCATAACAGATTCTTTATGCCCTGAAATAATTTATTCTCCTTTTATACTTGTCTCTGATATCCATTAGAGTCATTAGAACTGTGAGCCTATAATTACATACTTCGCATTTTAACATTCTATGCCAGTTTGTGCTCTCTTCTTATCTTTCAGTTAATTTCATTACTGAAACATCGAGAAAATTTCCATATGAATTTTCCAGAAGTTCTTGTGATTTGATTTGGGTAGGTTTGGGACTTAATGAAGCCCAGCGAGCCAGTTCTTAGGTCAGAGCACCTGTACGTGCACACAAGTCTGGCTCTGCCAGCTGCTCTGTGTGTCTCTGCACCATGGTAGGATCCATTGACAGGAAGTCCACATTCAGGTTTGGGACTACATTTAAGCATTAGGTGGAGGTTAGGACACAACTAAGTACTTGGGAGAAGCGAGGTTAGGTTACGTCTATGTTATGTTTGAAGTTAAACAAATGCTTAAGCCTGCAGTGGAGTTGACAAGGCTCTTGACAAAGCTCTTCTAGGAGGACCCAGGTCCACTTTCTGCCTCGTGGCACCACCAGTAGGAGACGCAGAGCTGCCAAAACCCAGGACCCCTCCTTGTTGCAAGTGGGCATGCTCTATACCGTGTATATGCACGTGTATGCTCAGCACTGGTGAAAAATTTGGTAAAATGGTTGCAACAAAACGGAAGAGGAAAACGTGAATTCCCTCTATGCTTTGCTTTCTCACAGGTCTAGCCTCACTAATGGCTTTCTGTCTGAATTGGCAAAGGTTAGTAAGTATGAATATCTGGCCCAGGAAAGCGACCGTGTGGGTTACACTCTATCGCCTTCATCAAACACCAAGGGAGGCAGCCGTACCCCAAGGGGCTGAGATGGTTTAATGGCTGAGGTGAAAGATCTCAAACGAAAATATCAGTTTTCTTACTATCTCTCTGACTCACTAAAAGCTCCAAAACATATCATTTACTCTCTTCAGGCTTTCAGCTTTGCCTGTTTGTAAGACTAGAGTCTTGCTAACTATACCGATGGGACTCTACCAAAAATTGTCTGTAATCTCCCCGTGACAAGAGCCGAGGCAAACAGTATTTTACAATCCCTTCACTCCAACAGTTGTTTCACAGCCAGGAAAGCATTTTTTCCATGGCTACCATGGCATGGGCAAAATTGCTTAGGAGATACAAATATTAAAATAAAATGGAAGTGTGGTAATGCTTTTTAATGAACAAATCATGCTGAATGACAAATACGAGGTTGTGCAATAAAAATTTCACACAGAGGGCGAGTAAAATTTGAGCTGTGTACAGCAGTTGGAACAAATTAATCTGACTTTCCCATGCCACATATTTACCCCGCAGAACCACAAGAGCCTGAGAATGAAATGTTAAAGTGAATTTCCTGTTATAATTTAACAAAGGAAAAAAAGCCCTGTCATTTCCTCAGCTGGAATAGGCATACTTTTATTGAGTCAGGGATTTTTCTTCAACAACAGAACACCTTCCTCCTTACTTCTCTCCCTAGTTTATTATTGTTTAGAGCAAGAGTGTGATAAATCAGGGAGATAAGGAGAAGGAGTAAGATGGTTGGTATTTCTAGAGCAGAGTTTTTACCCTTTATCAGAGCATATGCTGCGTGGAGCCACGTGATCACGGAGTGAAAATTAAGTGCCTGCAATTACCTGATGTTCTCCTTTGATTCCCCCAACCAGTAACCTCCACAGCAGTCCATGCAGCAATACTGGTGCCTGATCCTGCGCTTCCACACCTCCCTGAGCAGTGCCAACACCACAATGTGTGAAAAAACCTCTTAAAAAAGGAGGTCAAGTCAAAAGAAGACAGTTGTTACCACCTTTCCCAGCTTTAATGGGTTGGAAATAGGCCAACATCTGGCTGCTGGAGCTCAGCAATGAATTTGCGCGTACCGGAAGAGAGCTGCAGCTGACGTTTTTACAGCTGCTGGGCGCACACGGCTCTTTGAACCTGCGTCCCTCACACGCACCAAAATAGCCCGGCAGGCAAGGGACTCCCCTCATGTGCAGCTCAAATCTTGGCCATAAGGCACGTTCCTCGTGTAGCAAAACAAGCCTTCACACAGTTAAGTTCCCAGGATTGCTTCCCGGCTGGACTGCCTGTGGTTTTAAGGCAATGTAAAAGCCTGCAGCAAATACAACAGGCTGGCCATGGCAAGTGCTTATGGAAGGAATACTGCAGAAGCTGATTTTGCTTCAGCGATGTTGGAAGAAGAGAGAAACAGCTTTGGGCTGAGATGCTGCAGCTCACAGGTGGGTAACAGGGCACTGGACACTAAGGTGGAAACACATTTGCATTACTATTAGCAAATTGGACCATTTTGATACAGCAGAGTCCCATGCCGAATGCACGGTGCCAAGTCCTCTCTCCGCCATGGGCTCTTGCCTTGCATTTGAAGTTGTTCCTCCAACAGCTTCAGTCTCTTTTTAGCAACATTACAGGCTTCATCCCACACCATGGTATAGATACAAGCCGAAGAATTAACAAGCTCTCTGCACAAGAGGCAGCAGCCTGCAAAATTAGACTTCCCCCCTTTCATATAAGGCCCTATACAATCCTAATGCTCTAGCATGTGTGTTTCAGCAAAGCAACCCCCTGAAGAGGGGTTGTTGCTCTTTGTATCTTTTCTAATTTGCAGGTTTTTGACTTTAATCTCGTGGGTAAGTGTTCTGCCCTTTTCATTACTAATATTTAACTTGCATATTTAAAAGCTTTGTCAAAAAATTGTTTCAAATGCTCCTTTTGATGTTTCATCATGTCTTTCTCTGGTTTGACTACAGCAGTTGTTACATTTTGAAGACGCACTTGTTTTGCTGTGCAGTTTGTTCTCTTCTGTCTTGTGTCCATCCCTCCTACCCTCACAAGGTACAAATTTGGGCCTGTCTCACCACTGCTACCTACACAAGTCCCATAGAGGAATGAGGTCTGCTGCTTAGTTTCCAATGCTCTCATCTTTTTATTTCCTTCTCCCTGTAAATCACTGCAATTGTGTCTGTCTTCACCGGAGTGCGAAGGTTTTGCATGTTCTCCATTGCCTCTGCTGGAGCCCACTGTGAAGCTCACACCTGGGTTTGCTACTTTCAGTTACTTACTGCATACTGTAATGAGCAACAGCTCATATCTGTCTTCACAACTAGCTAAGGTGCTCAAATATACAAAGTGAGTTTAACTTAGGGAAGTCTTCAACAGGTCAAGAACGACTGAAGAAAACCAGCAGCTCTGGAGCAGCAACTGGAGTGGAGCTGGCAGGAGCTGGTGGATCAGCAGTTGGCTGGTCCTGCTAGTGTTTTAAGCTCAGTCAGTATCTACGCTTGCAGAAGCGGAAAAGCTGTGGGGCTTGAGGATTTCAGATACCGTTGTCCATAGGAAGCAAGCGAAACCCTGAAACATTTTTCAACTTACACCACATCCCTTGCCTTCTGCAGATGAAAGTGTGAGGAAAGGCCGGAGCCCGGGAACACAGACTTCCTCCTCCTCTCGCAGAGACCAGCCTAGTCGGAAGGAAACATCTACTGCTTATCTCCACTTCAGAAAACAGACACGGCCCATGGTGGAAAAACATGGGCAAAGGCCAACAAGAACCCTGGAGTCGCAAACAGCGGCTTTGCATCAAACCTGCTCAGTACTCATGGCTTACAACTTGGAAAACCTTGAGTTTTTTGGAGCCATGCTTTTATGCTGTGCAAGAATCTGGCTCAGGATTCCCGTTCATCGCACTCTCTCAGCAATAAGTAACGCCAGCTTGCAAAAATCACATGCCCGAAAGTGGTGCGGTGGGAGGGCACGTTCACAATGCACCCAGGCTCTTCTTTGTGCAACTTCTTCTTTCTGAACCACCAGACACTCGCTAACGTTTCTAAGCTTTTCACTTTTCATTTTTTAAAGGAAAACTGTAATACTCAGAAGAGCAACTGCACCAGGAGACAGGGCTTTAAGGAAAAAAAAAACAACAACAACAAACAACAAAGCCCTCAAAAGCCCACGTTTATTGTCAAAGTCTCTAAAATTATGAGATTTGACAATAAGGCTTTTGTTCTTACAAACACATGCAACTAGACAACATGCAGCTTGATTTCTGCAGCCAGTAGATATTCAAAATACTTTCCACATACAATAGGTGTCAATTTGACTTTATTTAAGGAAAAACGGGGAGAAAACAGTAATTTCCATAATACACAGAAGACAAGTTAGATAGCACTGCAAAAAAAAGGCTGAGTGTTTTACTTGTCACCAGTCTGCTTTGCAGCTCTACGATTAGTAATTTTAATGCAGTTTGTCATTTTGTATTATTGTTTAGCATCTTTATAATCAGCAGAGTTTGGGGTTATAAATCACAAAAAGTGTACTACTACTACTATGAAAAACTAAAAAACCCACAAAAATCACTTTCAAATAAACCATAAATATGTGATGCACATTAGTGTAACAAAACCATTTTTGTAAACATTTTCTCCAACATAACATGTGCATAAGATAAAAAATAAAAACACTGCAGTCATACAAGTTAGGGTTACTTTGACTTAAAGATACAGAAAATTATTACTTATTAAAGCTTAAAACTAAACCTAGGAGCTTCTCTTTTCTTCTTTGCTTATAAAAGCACTGTTTGAAGAGTTCGATGTTGGTATATGTAGTGGTTTTGTAATACTGTTTTTACCTTGCCGTGTTGGCACTTCTGTGGAGGCAGAAGCTGCCAGGCGGGCAGCCCCACCGAAGGAAGGAGATTCCCCCCCCCGGAGCCTCCAAACTTCAACAGCACGTATCCGTGACCTGGGCATCCCTACAGTACTGGAGCATCTTCCTCTAGGTGAATAGCATCAGCTTTCAAGGACTAGATTAATTTTTGACCGCATAGCGCTGGAAGATTTAAATCACGCAGACTGACATTCGATCGAATCAGCTTCGGCAAACTACACTACAGGGCAGCTGTGTGATTACACCCACATCTACCATCACGTTGCGTTTCCGAGTCCCCTTTAGTTCATTATAGTACAAAAGGTTGATCGTTCTTCTGGCTGACCACACCGGGCCTGAAAAGAACACATCCTTCACCTTCAACGCTATCCAAAAGTCATACAGTAAAAAAAAAAAAAAATATAGTTCTAGGTATTCCTCCGCCAGCAAATGTAAGGCTTTCTTGAGTTTTTATTCTCTTGTGGGGTGTGTGGGGTGTGTGTGCACGCGCGTGCGCTGGCGGTACGCATTTACCGCTCGCTTTTCAACCATCTACGATGTTCAAAGGAGTCTTCAGCAGCAACGCTGATTGGGGTTGAAGGATTTACAGCAGTCAGATTTGACACCAAAAGAAGGGTCTGTCGAGTCTGAGCTTTGCACACTCAGTGCTCTTGGCTCTTAATTGATTGTGTGACCAGTCGCTCGAACCATCGGCTTGACTGAATTGAAGAATACATGTTTAAAAAGCCCTACCTGTCATGCCATGAAGGAAAGTTAACCGCAGCAGAAGACAAAGCCCATGAAACACTGAGAGCCTGTTCACTGAATGAACAGCTTAAGGCAGCTGTCAACAAAGTACCCCACCAAAGGAATTAAAAAAAAAAAAGAAGTGAAAACAAAAAGGAAAACGGCTGAATCATGACACTGTGCATTAATTACAACACCAACAGATTATTATACACTCAAGGTTTCTCAAGTAATGAACATGTAGCCATTAAACAAATTATTATTCTCAAGACATTTATTACAAATGTCAGAACTTATTCATAAAATAAAACTGACTTAAAAAAAAAACACAAAAAAAAAAGAAAGAAAAAAAAGCCAGAGCTGGGATCTTACATCTAAACACAGGTATACGCTGTTTTTATGAATAAGCAGTATTAACTACATTCTTAAAAGAGTTTTAGTGCATTGCATTCTTAAAAAAGAAAAACATCACCGCCCCAAAATGGTTCCTACAACATTTAACAGTTTATAGAACTAGCCTAGTTATTTTTACCTGCCTGTTACTAAGCCCACGTGTTAGAAGAGTGAAACCTCTGGTTTTAGGCTAAATTCAGTCTTCTATTAAGGATGAAACTGATTGAAAAAAATGCTTGCTTTACCAAATTTTGTAAGCAAATTACATTAATCAGTGTCTCACTGCCATACCGCTACCACTATTGCCCCAACGGACCACTCTCTCCTCCTGCTGAAACTTGCTACGCAATAACAGTCAGAAACCTTTCAATCTGGTAGTTTTGGTATTAAGATTAAATTAGACATTAATGGTTTTCATCTAAAAACGTATAAACTAAACCACCTCTTTTATTTTATGCATTAAAAACAATGAGGTAGGCACAAAAAATAAACATATGTAGTTTGGATTTTATTTCTCTTTTTTTTTTTTTTTTTTTTTTTTCTTGNGGTTTTTTTTTTTTTTTTTTTTTTTTTTTTTTTTAGTTCTGTGAGTGCAGACTGTGGTAAAACTGTTGTTGCACTTCTAGGTTTAAACAAAAATTAAACCTTTAACTGAGGCAGTGCTAATACTGTGACATAACCAAGTTCTGGCCTAACACAGAATCATTCTAGAAAATGAAATTTTTTTCTTATTTTTTTTTCCTTTTTTCTTTTTTTTTTCTTTTTTCCTTTTTATCATCTGCACATGTTTCAGGCAATACCTGGTACACAGAAAATGACTAAAGTTATTGGCCAGGCCAAAATAAAACTGCAGAAACGAAAAAACCCAAGAATTCCACCCCGAGCCCCTTCCCACCCTCCCTGTCCCCAAAAAGAAGTTATCCTAGTCACTGTGTCTTTCACATTTTATAAATATTAACTTCTTAAAACCTCCACCTTCCTCTTTGTCCACATATTGTCACATTACAAAAAAGAAATGTCAATTAAATATATTGTTAACATTACTAGACTAGATCTGTTTCACCCTCTGTTTCAGCCAGTCTGTCTCTACACCACTTCTCACCTTCTCTTGCCTGCCTCCTCTCCACTCAACAGCATGTTCATGGTAAGTCTGGTTTTTTTTTCCTTTTTTCCCCCCTCTCTGTTTCAACACTAACAAACAGAGCCCTTCAAAGCCTAGGAATCCTGGAGCTGAAGGGAAAAGAAGACCTGTAGCTTTCTAGCATGATCCCAAATCTCAAAGACATTGTAGCACCTGATGGCAATATCTTTACAGCACCAGCTGCGTCGCAGCCTCAGTTGAAAAACATAAAGAAACCTAACACCAGTGACGCCTGCACACACATTTACACAGAGTGCTGCATTAGTGCAGGTCTGTACTCCAGTTGAACATAATTCCGAGTTATGAAGATCTCAGACTCTGGATGTCAGCAATTCCTCGCTAAATCCCACCGCTTCTACCAGCTCAGAAGAGAAGTCCTGCCAAGGGTCATGAAATAGACTTGACTGCTTCCACCCGACCGTACGGAGGCAAAGAAAACCTGTGAAGAAAAGAGATTGGTAAATTCAACAGGTAGGACAGCAGCGGCTCCAATTTGCCTTTACTGCCCCTGATATTTACAGTGCAATTGCAGTGCTGTGCTGGGTCTGGAGGGGATGGAGTTGACTGTCTTCATGACAGCCCGCATGGTGCTGGGCTTTGCGTTTGTGGCTAAACAGCGTTGTTACCCCACCAGTGTTTTGGCTACTGCTGAACAACGCTTCCAACAGCACCAAGGCTTTCCCTCCGTCTCCCTCGCCCCTCAAAGGCCAGTGAGCTGGGGATGGGCAAGAGGCTGGGAGGGAACAATGCTGGGACAGCCGACCCAAACTGACCAAAGGGATATCCCCTAACATATAACATCATGCNTGGTGGGGGGGAACATTGTGGTGATGACGTGTCTTCCCAAGCAAGCGCTATGTGTGCTGAAGCGCTCTTTCCCAGGAAGCGGCAGGACATCTGCCTGCCAACAGGAGGTTGCGAATGAATTCCTTATTTTGCCTGGCTTGCATGCGCAGCTTTTGCTGTCCTTATTGAACTGTCTTTATCTTGATCCATGAGCCTTTTCGCCTTCCTTCTATTTTATCCCCATCCCACAGGAGACGGGAGTGAGCGAGAGGCCGGGTGGGTGTTTGGCTGCTGGTCAGGGTCAACCCATCACAAGTACCCAGTTAAAGTACACATTTACCATCTTGGCAAGAAACTAGGGGGGGAGCAATTATACCTTGTCATTGCGTTCGCATAAGAACTTGAGTCTTTGCGCCCTTTTGTGCATGAACACACCATCCAAGTGTCCAGTTTCCACCGATCGTATTTCAATAGCTTTTTCTCCCCAGCCCATAATCTGGTTGGATCGGATGTACGCTTTGGAAAGAGAACACAGCACACAGCCCATTAGGACAGGTAGAGGGCAACATGGAGGAACTGAAAAGGCAGAGGAATATACTGACGCACTCTAGTCAAAAATGACCTGCATGTACATTATAACTACACACACGTTCAGAGTGCTATTTCTGTCTTCAGCATCTTCATGATGCCTAAAAATACCTTTTGTTCTTTAATTTCCCCATGGGTTTTCCTCGTTAGTAATATACGTCTTGCCTGAGCATTCATGACACAATGGGAACCTTCCAACCTTCAACTAAATGGAAGGAACATGAGTTTTTACACAGACTTTTTCTCCCAAGTTTGGCAAAGAGACAGGCTAATTAGGTGTTGACAAGGAGAAAGCAGAACCCAAGGTTTAAACAGACTAAACCCATCCACCCCGCTATGTCCCCAGCACCAGCTCTGTGTCTTACAGTGTTATTTTCCCTCCTTGAAGGAGTTTGTCAGCAAAAACAGAGAAGGGGAAGAGGGAAAGGGAAAACTAGAAAAAAATTAGCTAGCCTCCTTTAACAGGAGTAATATTTCAAAAACCTGCTCTCCTTCTTGAGAAAGCCAATTGGTCTGAAAAGTATTCTGTATATCTTAAAAGAGGTTCATATTAAGCTCTCCAAGCGGAAATACTGTTATTTGTCATACCGCTTTCCTTTGTGCACAAATAAAGCAAAAAATCAAGCATTTTTCCTTAAGGGTGTCACTGGGGAAAACAGATTAGTAGTAGCATGAGGAAAAAAATCTGTTCTTGATAGCAGTAAAAAAATCAAATAAAGGAGAAAGTCACCAGCATTATAAAAAGGTATATTCAAAAAGCAATTTGATGGATAGTCTTAGGAATGCTGCCAAAAATAACATATGGGAACTTAATGAAAAATAAGCTGTTGCCTCAGATTTGTATGCATACTTAACAGAAAAATAAAAAGAAGAACAATAGCTCTTAGCAAGCAAAATTCAAAACTATTTAATTTTGTAGTACTTCCCTTTTATAGAATTTTTCCCATTAATTTTCAGTGAAATTAAATCAAATTATCTACTACAGTATAATGTACACCTATACCATCACATATGCCATCATGCTGGAAATTTACTTATTTTTAAATATGTCACTAGTGGTAACTGGGCTATATAGCTCCCAAAAAATGTCAGATGAGATATTCAGATGGTGTCGGCTGCCTCCGTGCCATTTACTTGACAGGCGCTCCAGTCCCCAAAGGCTCTGCAATTTGCCAGCTGATAAGTGCTGCTTGCTTTTAGATCTAGTCAAGAGTTAATCACCACAGGAGTGAACATGCTGTGCATGAAACTTCTTTAAATTTCCTCCTCCGTTACAGTTCGCGTTGCTCGAACTGCTGTCAGCAGTCATCTCCTGATACATGCATCCATTCCAAAGCACGTAAAACTCAATGTGCTTGCCCAACAAAAGGAAGGCGTGACCACAGCCCATGCTAAGCTCAGCACTGAAATATGGCAGCACAGGCAGTGAGAGGGATCCTGGTGTGTACTTGTGTCCGTAACAAATCTGCACCCATTTTACTACCCTCATTGCTCCCACTCTCAAAACTAAATAAAGTGAATTAAACACATCAAATCACAAATACAGCCATTATCAACACAGAATTACCCATAATAATATCTTACCCATCTGCCACCTTACATGTCTTTATACTGAAAGGTTTCCCCAACTGTGTGGTTGTCTAGCAAAAATTCTGTAGCTGCCTACTGAGGCCCTGCTGTTTATTAAATGAGTTTTTCATTCCTGAACTCCACAACTTGCTTGTTTGGATTTTGTTCTTAAAAACTCAGCACAAAACAGATCCATATGATTACTCTCCACTTTGCACAGCTGTTTTCCAGGAATAGTACAGCATTGCTGCTTCTGAATCTGAAGTCAAACCTGATGCACCTTCCTTCTGCGCGCGTGCGTACACTCGCACTCCCTAACGGCACACTGCCTTTGACTCTGCCGAGGCACTTACCAACCGAAGTTGGCATTTCTCCCCACTGCAGAACCACATCCTTGGTGATCCTTCCGTACGTGTTGACATAAACTCCTTCATCCTCGTAGCAGACCAGTAGCTCCATCCCATCCGTGTTTGGGAGAATGATGATTGCATGAGGTTGGATACTGCTCTGGATCTACAGAGATGGAAGAGAAGAGGAAGCCTTTTGTTTTAATGCCACAGAGCCTGCACTGGGAGAAAGGGTTGGGTGATTTTTGATTTTGGCTGACAGCACGTCAGGGATTCACTCACTTTAGAACTGCTAGCTCTGCTCTCTCCAAGCTAGACACCCTACACAGTGACAAAAAAGACCTGGAAACCTTTGGGGCACAAATGCTCCCATCTTAAGGCAGACATCTAAAACCAGGAGTGCCCATTTCCATGGGCAGAAAGGGAGCCTGGGGCAAGCAGCCCAGATGCAGACCTCAGACCTCTGCACTGTAGTGAATAGCGCTTGGGGAGGTGCATTGCACACTGCAGGCCCATCTGACACCTCTGTGTACAACGAACAACAGGAAACCTTGGTAGCTAAGGCCACCTGGCCTTTGCCAACCCTGTTGAACCTCATCAGTGGGCTGTCATGTCATTTGTACTGCCACCTTCCCCACAGCCTCTACCGGGCATTTGCAGTGCACTCGGCCATTTAGCTGCTACCCCTGAAACAGTCATGTTCGCCCACATCAGATCTGAGTGGGCAGCTGCCACTGGAGAAGTACTGACCATGAGGAGAGGACACAGAGTGAAGCACAAGCCCCTAAGCACAGGACCCCTCCACCAAATTTACTGCTGCCAGCATCTGGCAGTGATCCACAGGAACAGCCTGATACGTTGGTCATCTCAGGAAAGGAAGAGGGGGGAAAACCAGAAAGAAAGAAAAAACCCGACCCCAGCAGCAGCTCTTACATGTGTTGGTAGATAAATATCATACACCGATCCTGAATCCACATCAACGGCATGGAAGCCAGCGCAGGAGCCATAGATCACTTTTAGTCTCTGACCCTCTTCTACGGTTAGATCCACCAGCAATGGCTTATGTACCAATTCTCCAAATGACTGTTAAGACAACCATCAGTGAGATTTACCTTACTGCTTAGAACCATGGTGGGTTTTATAAAGACATGCTCTAATGCACATATTATGGGTTTATTCCTCCCACGTCCCTCTGGCCCCCATCCACCAGACCAGTCAGGCTAACGTGTCTCATGGACAAGGACAGATTACTCTGCAAACTCTTGCATTTCAATCACACAGTATTGTAAGCTATTTTCTGTGGGATTTACTTTAGTTGGTCTGTTTTCTTAGTAAGAATTGTTTTCCCCAAAGCTCAGGGCAATTTGACACTCCCGTAGTGTTTACTTCAATCTGCACAACCAACAGTAACTGATTGTCTGCAAATCAGTCTGGTAATTACACCAAGCCAGCTAACTTCATTCATGCTGCATTCAAAAAAAATAACAACGCTGAGTATCACTTAATAACTTGTTCTGCTCAGATGAAGGTGTTTAGACTCATTTCACTTCTCTCTGCCTCATGTTTTATTTATAGAGAGATGAAACGAACAGTTGTGGTATTGTGTCATTTTGATTATTAGTTTATGCTCAGTCACAATTTAGAACTTTAAGTTACTGCCTCTTAGAGCTAAAAAAGCTCTTAAATTAAAATACAACATGATGTTCATGGCAGATTTACCAAAGAACTTGTAAGATGGCCATGATAAAATGCCAGAGCATTTCTGTAAAAGGGGTAACTGCAAGTGGATATATGAAAATACTACATACAGCTGAAATATACTGTTACCTTAAAGGCCATAAATTTATGGTATGGCTTTGGTGCCCATGCATAGACTTCCACAGAACTCTTCAATGCAATTACCAAGAACTTGATTCTTTCATATTTTACTGAAATTAAAACAAAACAAACAAAAAAATTCAGCAGTAATTCCAAAGTCATTCCAGTTACTTCAGGAAAGCAGAAAATGACAATATTTCTCCATACTTACATACATTTGGAGGTTTCTAGTAATACCACATTTTGGGATTACTAATTCTATGTAGTTTTTTGACACATTTATGCCACAAAAATCATTACTCTTATCAGTAACTGAACCCGTCACCATGTTTTGAATTACCTAGTTGGTACACACTTATTTACACTTATTTTCTTCCACATTAGACAGTGCTTACTCATCAAGACAAGAAAATGGGTTTTCAGACAGGGACATTTCCAACAAAAGAAGCCTATGACTGTGGCAGAGTGTATTGGCAGTTCCAGTCACAGCACTGACAGTGGTATTTTGAGCTGATGGCAAAATTCCCCAGAGGAAAGGAGGGAAAAAAGGGAACTGAAATGAAAAGTTAAGAAACAAGTCCATTTCAAAAGCAAAAAGGCAACTTTGATAGCAGAGCACTTTTCTTTGTCCGTAAAGCCTGAGACAACTCATTTAAAACAAAAAAAATACATAGAATTTATCAGAAATAGTGTCATGACATAGCTGATCCACAAATTCTCAAATATACCTCCGGTCCCACATTCAAACAGCTGGCTAAATTAACCATCAAAAAAAGCTCTGTTCACTACTGTTTTCAAGAGGAGACTGATAAAGTTTAGAAACAGCCATTCAAGAAGTGTTACTGGATCTGCACTTCCAGCTGCCATCTGGATTTGGGAAGGAACAGATCATGGGGACTTCCAAATGCTGAGGTTTATTAACCTTTTTCCAGCACTCTTTTTGGGGGAGAAGAAAAAAAATTAGCATTGTTTGGATGACATCGAGAAACCTCAGGAAGTTTCTGGTACCTCTTTACCCCAAGTTTTAGGGGAATATGACACTTTTGCAAAACAATGAGTAATTCTGTGCACCTTCACCTGCCATTATATCTCCCAACCAAAACTGATTTTGAAACACAGCAGGAGTGAAAATCTCAGACTTGTGAGAAGAACACTTCTTTAATAAATACTATTTTAATGCCTTTTAGATATCTTACTACTGCACAAGCCTGCAGTTGTTGTCTCTCGGTAGGCAACAGGGAGACAAAGCTACTTGCTCCCTTTTTACTCTGCAGGGAAGAAAGACTACTGAACTGTAAGTGTTAAACGACGTGACAATTTTTCAACAGACAGAAAAAAAGTCTCTCAACCTCCACAGCTGTACCGACTGAAAAACAGAGCTTTTGTTCAGTCTTGTCCAGCTTACAAGACTTCTTGGAATTTTTTCTCGGGGAAGAGAGGGGTGTCGAACAAAACCACCTTATCCATGAAAGGGGACCTTTGATAATCCTCATTCTTTGCTCTGGGTGCTATCTGGGAATTCACCCAAATCTTAAGTTTCAAAAGAGCAATTTATCATTTAGAGGAGCCAAAAATTGCCTGAAGCAACCAAGATCCATAAATACCACTTCACCCTGATGTCCGAGACCCCTGTTGCATCAAAGAGAAAAGGAAGCGATCAGTGCCAGCTGCCTCGGTGGCAGCCTCCAGACCGCAAGCCCAACTATTGGCAGAGCTCATCCTTCTCGGGAACTGAAGCACAGCTGTCAAAGAGGCCTCTCACTACCTGAAGAAGTCATCTATGGTTCAGAGGGAAGTTCAGTGCCAGGCTGCAGCCCAGGGTAACAAACCCCTCTTCATCTGGAAGAGAATGTTCTTTGTTTCACATGCTTCCCTGCTGGAAAGCCTCCTTTCAATAGCTGTTAATGTATTGTTAACAGGCCACTTCATTATGCTGCTGACGCCCTGGGGTATGATACCAGAGAAATACATTATTAATTGTTTTTGGGGTCAAGCTCCTGGTTCAGCAGTCACTTACTGCCATCGTTACTGATTACGCCCCACTAGCAGGTTTTTCCAAGAGCACACGCATGACAGGAGGAGACCGAGCTCAGTCGGATTGCTGCCGCTCCCCATTGACTGGCACAGCTGGAAAGGAACTGAGCTGGCTCTTAGGAGAAAACCAAATCAAAGGCAACATCCAGGGCCCATTAAGATGCATCATGAGATGGAAGCAGGAGAAAGAGCTCTTGGTTCATATCCCCACCTGCAGGGCAGCAAGCTCACTGCATACTCTGCTGACAGTGAATGCTACATGTCTTTCACTAGTTTTGGGGAAAGCTTCTAGGCCAAATCTATTTAAATGACTTAAAACCGCTCAAAGGCACCTGCCTAGTGAAAACACACTTCATCCCATAACTGTACTGCAGTGGATATGAGACAGCATTAGGAAATTTCATGAGCTAAGGGGAATCAATGAATCATCTTGAAATTAAACATGCGCTTCTGTTCCCAGATGCCTCCCCAAAGCTCATGCACTAGCTGGGCTTGCTTTCTCCTCCCACTCTCTTTTCTTTTCCTTTTCTTTTTTTCCCCCAGTTTTTAAAGTCTACATTAAAGAGGAGACTTTCTTCATGCCACTCCAGCATGTGATTTCATCATGGTAAATCAGGGAAACCTGTTAGTGAAGAGAAGAGCTGCTGGTTGACAAGAATCTCTCTGTTACCTAGAGTGTCTAACAGAGGTGGCAAAACGTTACCAGCCCTCATTGTCCATATTAGCACTCTCCTGGAAGCTGCATCTGCCACAGGAAGGAGACAGATGGGGATTTGTGCCTGCTCCAGTTCACAGCCCAGCATCCCACCACAAAACCTCTCCCATATTCAGTTTAACCCAGTAACTTGCCACCTATTCTGGTGCTTTGCCAGAAAAGTTCGCCCTGAGGGACAGGGAAGATGGCTAGAAATAAAACCAAATATTAAGCCCAGCAGCTACATGCATTGCAGTTCCCTTTCTCAGCCAGCTTTTATACCGACAATTTGATTACCGCATTCGCTACTCACCAACTTTATAGTGCACACAGCCTTCCAAGTCGCCCACTGTTGTCCAGCCCTGTTTCTTTTCCACTTCAGGGTCGTTGTGAAGGATTTTATTTCTTAACCAGGACAAATAGTAGACTCTCAACTTGTTCTTCTTACCTGACCACAAAATGAAAAAGACTGGTTTATCTCCATAGGAAGATAAGCGCAAACCAACCCTGCCCAAGCAAACAGAAAGCCCCGCAGAGCAAACCAAAATGACAGTGAAGGAGAAACTGCTGCAACCACAAGGATCCCCCTCAGTTTTTACATCCACAACAGCTTTACTCCAGACTCCACCCAATCACACACTTTCCCGATAATCAATGACAGAGACACATGGTAATACCACATGAACATAAAATGACAAACTCAAGGGAACAGCTCTTTGGTTGTCTGGTTCTTAGGACGCAAACAACTTTTATTAGGAAAGGGTTATACTCCCACGAGAAAAGCACCAGAGAGTCATGCACTGAGATAAAAAAAAAATATATAGCTGAGTCAGAATGTCTCTTTTTTGCACAAAACTGTAGGAGAGCAGCAGGATGGAATTTGAGGCCCGATATTATCTATACAGCTATCAGAAGAGAGCAGGACTGGTTTGAAAGGAGGAAGCAGAAGTGAAGAACAATATGGTGATGAAATGTATTTCACAAATTCTTCCCAGTTAGTGACCTTGACATTTCCATCCCTTGTATCATCCTTGGAGACACAAACTGGTCAAGTTTTATTAAGATTGTTCATTATTCCCCTGGTGGAAAAGCACACCAAACAGCAGCACTAAACCATTTCATGACTGAACCACTTTACACCAGTTCTGTTGTAAGGAAAAATGTACATATCTGAAATTGCAGTCAGAGAATTTCACATGGCCCATGCAAACTTCATCCGCTTGCTAAAAGCTGATGACTGCTTTGTCAGCAGCCCTTCCCTTGTGCTGCAAGGCATGTAACACTTATCAGGCTGCGCACAGAAACTGCAAGAGGTGTTTCGTCTCCACAGGTGAGTGAATCTACTTGCCCAGGCTGCCCTATCTTCAGCTGACAATGCATCTGCCACGGTCATCAAAATACAGCTCAGAGTCTTAACTCTCAATACCAGAAGGCCTCCTTGAATGCAGAGCAAGGTTCACGATAAACTTTATCAGTGATTCTTTAACAACTAATGGCATTTGCTGAGCTAGTTAGAAGGTGGCCCTAATGCACATACTCAAAGCTTGCATCCTCCTTCCTCCAGCTGCTTTGCTGCCTGAAGCCATTACAGTCCCACGGATGAAACTGGAGGCAAAGAAGAGAGATCATCTCTGCTTTGACTAGGAGCCTTTTAATAAAGCTCCATGAGGTCTCTGCACAAGGAAAGGAAATAGGAGATGCTCGCAGGGACCCAACTTGTCAGTGGAGTACTTCCATGCTACTGCTTCACCAGCCACGATGAGGAAGCCGTGTGACTGTGGACAGTGTTTCACAGCCCTTGGAGCTGAGAGGAGACAGCTGACTTGTACCGCAGTCAGTGCTGGGCTGGCCAAGTGACACAGTACTGGTCCATGCTGCAGAAAGCCACGACCTGTCAGGATAGTCCACCTGGCAGCCTGCCAGCCAGATCCAGATATTGGGTTTAGCTAATGTCTTTAATTTGTCCTTTAAGTTTTCACAGGATGCCTACCAATGGATCAGTTCACGGATGGCTGCTCATTTCAGAGACGGGGATGGGTGTACAGCATCAGGGGATACCGGTCATGACAGGACACGAAGCCTGAGCATTGAGACCATCCTGTTGTGCCCAGCCAGCTCCACACTGGGGTCCTGGAGCTGGTGCAGATCCCCAATCCTGATGGCAGGGGATCCCCTAACTGAGCTGGGCTCCTCGGGAAAAGCAGCTCCAAGGGCTGGGGCAGCGCATGGGGAAGCACTGTTTGCAAACAGGCTGCTCCATGGACTCCAGCGCCACGTCTTTCTATTATGAAGACACACAGCCTAAAAGATCTTTCTGTAATTACTTGGATGGGGAAGGGCAGGCGGAAAAGAGGAGGCAGTTTCAAAGTGAAAAATCTGTTCACTGAACTTAAATTTAAAGCGGAATTAGAGACCCATTTTCAAATACTGGACCTGCTGTTTAATTTTAAAAGCCCCTCTGCCCTGATGGCACTGAATGAAACGTGAAGTAACATTGCACTGTCCTTTGTTTATCTCTACTACAAATGTGACAGCAGATTTGGCAGTAAGTGAGCACCCTGATTTATTGTCTGACTTCATACTTATTAAGCCAAGTTTCATAAATAGATAAAGCCCGACCACTGCCATAGCTCTGTAAGATTTGGAAAAGGGACCAGAGCACGAAACAATATCCCCAGAACTCCCACATCTGACCAAGGAAAGGTCCTCCCATGAAAATACTGCAAATGACAGCCACAAGGGCTCTTTTAGAAACACCGAAATAGGGAATACAGTCCAGACCAGAAGGCACTGCAGTTCTGGGTGAGGAAGATCTCAGAGAGCACAGGAGACCTGAAGGTCAGTACAATGCACCGAATGTTTTTAAAACCATCACAAGTCCCTGTGAACCCGGAGACAAATTCTCTCTCAGGTATTTCCATGGCTTTAGCTTCCCCAGTAGCTTAGTCAAACTTGAAGACTCAGAACAAACAGTACACATGGGAATTTCCCAGCACGTGGCTAATTTTTATTTTTTTTCTTCTGGTTCACATGATGTGCACCAGGGTAGTTCTCTCCAACCAGAAACATTTTTCAAAACAACAACAGAGAAATATCTCAAGTGTGTTCCCATTGTGTTTTAGTGTCTAGACCGCAAGGAAAGTCACAAGACAGGAAATTCCTCTGCCTTTCAGCAACCTGACACGAAAAGAGCAGGACCAGTTAGTTACATAAACATGGCTGTGCATGTATTTCAACAAGTTATACTGCTCTTAATGTTTGTATTGGGAGTGGGGGGAGATTAGATCCTTCTACTTGTAAATCTCTACCAGTCAGTTTAAAAAGCTCTCAAAAATCTGGGGTTTGGGGTTTTTTTTGGTCTAATTCTTATGGCCATGAAATAAGAAAGAAAACTCTGCTCCAGCCATCAAATGAACTGATCAGCCAGCGACTTCTATAAGAATTCCCAGCTCTGGTTATCCCACAGACATTGTTTCAAATGCAAAGTCCCTTTTCCTATATTGAGTTTTTGTTTTTATTGTCACTGTGGTTTTTAATTATTCAGCAGGCAGATTCCAACCAGTTCTTCTACTCTGTCATCCCTTCCTACCTTCCCGAGTGCCACCATCAGCCACCTGGGCTGGCAAAACCCTCAGGGAGCCACAAGCAGAGTGTGTTCTGTATGCACGTCATTACTCTCTCTTCCAGCGTTTTTCTGACTCTCAGTACTGTATTACCTGAGCAGCTGAAACTATGTTTTTGCCTCCCAACAGTATGAACCAAAGAGCCGATTAACTACTCTGCTTTGACCTGCAAAGCCTTCTTGTACTGGCTGTAGCAGCTCAGTATCTCAGTATCAAAAGCTTTGTTGAGATATACATTGGGGGAAGAATTGATTTCAGGTTTCCAGACTCAAGAGTGTATTAAAAGCAATTTTAGGTGACAATCCCCTTGAAATCCTAACGCACCGCAACTTCTTTGCATAATGTGGTGACACTTTTCAAACCTCACCACTGTCAGCACATCACTTCCCAAAAAACACGAGGGAACATATGGCCGAGAGTGCCACAGGGAGCTGAACAATGCTCCCAGCAGAGCAGCAGCAGTCCTGGGACAAAGCTCAGAGGCAGCTCCTTAACCAAGCTGCCAAAACACACCACTTGCAGAAACACATCCCCATGTCGGTGTTCCCAGTTTGTCTGGAGAGGTGGAGCAACTCACTATAAATAAAGACACTAAGAGAAATCCAGCGTGAGGGTAGCTTAAATTGAGCACTGAAGCACAGAAGCCAGAACAGGAAGGTAAGGGGGGGCCTGAGCATAAAAGCATCACAGTTTCACCAAGCATGCTACCCCTGCCCTGCCTCTCGGTGGGCAGGGATGTCTCCCTCTTTCCTGCCTCATACTCCAGTAACCTCCCATAAAATGCAGGAGATGGGACAGAAACGAAAGCATAAACCAGCCAAAGATCAGCTGATTTCTTAAGGGTTAATGTAGCGTGTCTCCACAGAGGAAGCATTAGTTTTGAAGGAAACAAAGAAAACTGAATGTGTCAGGGTACTCAGATTGTGACTGATGTGAACGTAAATAAACCTAAAACAATTACACACAAGATTGAATCACAGATACTTGTCATCTGTGTAGGTTATGCTTCAAACCAACAGATTTTACACAAGTTGGATTATACAATATTTTTGTTTATGAGGTCTACTATAGAATAAGCTATCAAATGGTGCTTTTCAAACAGCTTACATTTTAATGTACTGCGTTAGACATCAAAAGGACACACAGCAGGCTGTGTTTTTTTAAACCCTCCTGGATTCATCTTTTTAAAGATTTCACAGCATAGCTGTAGCTGAGAACGCAGCAAGCAACAAGCCAATAAAACACGGTTGTTCTAGACAGAAACAAAGTCACCAGCATGGGCACAGTTCTTTGGACCTGTAGTAGTATAACACCGCTAATGTATTAAATTGCATTAAATTGTCTAGGTGTGTGTCCTTCCTCACAAGTGTTGGGAGAGCCAGAGAGCTCCTCCAGTGGAGTCAGAGAGGCTCTGGAGACTCAGCAAAATTTTGGGTGACTCTGAACAACAACATAGGGGCCACTGTGCAAAACCTCTTTTAACATCCTCTCCCTGTCACACACACAGAGCGTAGCAAAGGCTGATTTCACAAACAAACTAAAACAAAAGGCAAGGTAAATGGCTGAACGACACCTGTGAAAAAAGATTAACAGTGCACCACATCATGTTGCTTAACAGCAGGATAACCTTATGCAATAACTCTCTGGAGCCAAAGAGTCTGGAACCTCAAGCTTCATAAACCACATTTTTCATTGGCACACACAAAACAAACACAACAATCACCACCACCCATCATCTCCTGTTGCTTTGCCGTCTGCAGTTGCATCCAGTGAAAGACAAGGCCAAAAGCTGCACCGATCTGCCTTCTCACACTGATCATTTCCACATCACACACACGTTGTACTCCCCTCTCTATCAAACACACACAGACTCGCTGCACATCACTCTTATTTCCCTACTTCGCATTTCCCATTCTACGGATTTTAACACACAAGATGCCTTTAAATCCAAGTAGCAAATCACGTTTTGGTTAGAAAGAGGCCAGGCTGAAAGTATTCATGACAGAGGGAAAGAATGCCATTTTTACAAACTTCACAAAACATTAACTTACAGTTCCCAAACACTGAACAAAGAAAGAAAGCATGGACAAACCCATGCAGCATTTTTAAAGGCAACCCCACGGGAGAAAGGACAGGGGGCAGGTAAGCACAGGGTGTTGTGTGGAAAGTGATTCACTTGCAGAAACAAACTGTAGACTCAGAGGTGAAATGATGGAAAACCCGCTGACTTCAGTCAAGTCAGAACTTCCCCCTCAACACACAGGCTGCCAAGAAAAGCGTTCTGCCATGCCATTCTAGAAGGGGGAAAAAAAAAATCATGTTGAAAAGAACTTTACCAGAAATTGTCACCAAGACATTCAGTCCTTCAAGTACATCCATTTGCTGGAATCGTCTTCGATTGATGAGCGGATAAACCTTCCCCTGACCACTTCTGTCTAGCAGCATCAGACCACTTTCAGTGCCCACTAACAAGTTCACTCCTAGAAGAAACAAAAACAGAGATCCAAGTTAGTAGGCAGATTTTCCACATATTCTGATGAACTGATGCTTGATACAGCAACTGCCTTGTTTCAAGCAGGTCTAACCACTGCTGGTTGGGCCTCAGCTGCCTGCAGACTAAAAGATCTCATGATGTAGAGGCTGTCTACATTACCTGCCTGCAGTGACTACTGACACCAAATTGCAGTGTTCAGTAGAGTGAGAGACTGGTAGACCATGGAGAGCTTTCTAGAGCACCAGTTCCCAGACAAAAAGGCACGCTAATGTTGGAGGAGGGGTGAGCCACAAAGCGGTACCCAAGCTTATGTATTCCGAAGATGTATTAGTTGTCGGTAAGGGGGTCAGTAACAGGATGCTTTTGACAAGGACACTGCAAAAAAGCAGTGGTAGGGGCTTGGTCCCCACTGGGAGAAACAGATTGTGGTGCAGCCCTCCCATAAAAGGACAAGCACAGGGTTGGTCCTCAGCTTCCCAACAATCTTTTCCATCTGAATGTTAAAATTGGAAGAATTACAGTAATCTTGATTTCTCATGAAGATCAAGCAAATACAGATGAGAAAAGTCAGTAGGCCAGTTTCTTTCTACAAAGGTCCACACATCCACTGGAACGCTTTCCAAGAGTCCACAAAACCTTAGTATTTAAAATCAATTACATTTTTTAGTAATAAATATATATATGAAACTAGGTTTTAAAAATCTATTAATGTATTATCACTCTCAAATTTCATGACTATTTATTTGCAATAGTGATTCAGTCTGGGACCCCACAAATTGTGCAGAGACACGTCAGATACAGTACACGGAATGGAAATCAAACCAAATGCTTGACTCTCTGAATTAGACTTCTATGTTGCAATCCCAAGGTAAAACTTGTCATCCTTAAGCATAATAAAGTAATGAAATAAGAAAAGTGAAACTCACTCAAGGTGATCATAGTTGTATTGCTTAACGGCCTTAATCCCTAGTCGGACAATTAATTCCCAGATATAACTATACTGGTGCCAATGGATGTATCATCTGGGCTGATCCCGTAATGAACCTTTTCTAATGCAGCACGTGCGCCCAATACACAGGAATCTGCACCTCATTGCGGTCTGCATCTATAGCAGTGACATGCCTTCTCAGTATTGAAAAAGGGCATTGCTCACAAGGACAAGGAACACTACCCACTACAACACCCTGGCTACCAGACACGGGAGCGGTTTGCAAAAAGGAGAGCATGTTCACCCTGACCCAGAGGGCACGAGGTGTCTCCCAAAGGGGACAGGGTGTTAGAGGGGAGCAGAGCTGCAGCCAGGAGGAGGTAATGATGGGGAAGGGGACTGAGCTGCTGGCGCTGGGGTGCTCTGAAAAGCCTTGGGCTGGATGAGAAAAATAGACGTAGCCCATGGAGAGGTCATCATGCATCTCTATTTTCCTCTCTCCTGCCTTTTCAGTAAGGAAACGTCAGAGGTCCCAGCAGTCCCCACAAACCATCCCCTCTCTTTGCTCAGATTTGCTGCTCTGCTACTCCTCTGCCTCCTCCAGGCAGGAGAGCCCACAGACGCTGGCAGGCGCAGAGCCCATCTTGGGAGAGGGCCCACAGCCCTCTTGGGCTCTCCTTCAGCTGCTGATGCATCCTCTGTTCCCTTCCTGCCCTCCTCCTGCCTCTGCATCCCCCACATGGGTCTGCACCTGCTGTGGGCTCCCATCCCACAGCCCCCGGGGGCATTTCACATCAACTGTCTCCGATACTGAGAGACATCCTCAAGCTGGGAAGCGGCAGAAGGCAGCAGGGAGAGCGAGGCACGCACTGAGTCAGGGCTCAGCACAGGCTGCAGCAGCACCAAACCAGCCAAGGAAGCACCCAGCAGTCGGTCTCCTTCCTGCAGCTCCAGGACCCGTTGACTAAAGCTGTAGGTGATTCAGCTTCCACACGTATTTTTGTATTTTTTTCCAGCATGGATTACAATTCAAAGCAAGCCACTTGCAAACTGCTCCCTCAGGGTCCCTTCTCCTCTTTGCACATCAGGGCTCAATCGCTCCCGCCTCCACCCTCATCTCTTCCTCTGCTGCCTTTGCGGTGCAGTTGTTTCTGCTTCGAGTTTACATGCGCGTCCGTCCCCGACCCCTTCCCTTAGCTATATGTATTTTGAGATGAAACTAATGAGGTACTCTGTGGGGGGCAAGCGGTGCCTGTATTTTAAAATGCAGGCACTGTCTTTCTTCACAGCCAGCAGAGCTCTTCTACCGCCACCCTACAATTAAGCAGTTCTGGTTTTTGAAACAAATAGAAATGCTTCCTGAAAAAGCACAGGCTCTCTGTGGAGGCTGGGTGTAAAAATCTATGCTACTGCATCCATGTGATTAACATTGACTTTCACCACTCAGAACTAGAAGAAACAGCGTCACAGACCTAATGCAATCAGCAACCTGCCAGATACTATGGCATTACCACTGGCAAAGGCAAAGCAAAACGAAGCAAAGCAAGCCCCCTCTTTTTGAATAAGAAACATCACCATGAAATGGCTTAATTTGCTTAAGGGTAAAGGAAGCTAAACCTTATGAAGAAATAAGCATGTGTACCAGCTTGCATCACCATCAGTTTGGCCCTAAATGTTCAAGAAGGAAGTGCTTTGTTACAGCTGTAAAACACCTCTAGGATTTTACACCTATACTTTAAATCACTGTAACAGTCAGATACATAGATCAAAGAAATATAAAACTATTAACACAAATGGCTACTGGCAAAACAAGGCAGATCAGAGAAATTATGAGTCATCTTTACTGATCCCATACGATTTCTTTCTGCCTTCACCCTCTCACAGCCTGAAAGTTTACATTTGCACAAGTCTTAATTTTATCAGAGAATTATTCATATGAATATATGCAGAAATAGCACTGGGGTAAAAATTCTTACCAGTAAATTCTAGAAATAAAGAAGACAGCAGATATGAAGATAAGGTGTAGGGAGAGCTATTTAATTGACATGGCTTTGCAGGCAAGAAGGATAGGACAACAGTGCTGTTCTGAGAAACAAGAAATGCTGGAAATAACCCCAAAAGAGCACTAAAGCCTTGGAAAGAGCTGTGAAAATGTAAACAAGAAAAGTGCACTGTGTTACCTATACAATCATCGTGTGACTCAGGGGAATGGCCAACTCTCTTCGTAGTTTTTAAAATGGCATGCATGTGCATTTACAGTCTGTTAGGTTTAGGGATACTAGATAAATATGTATGTAATATACACAAGCATCATCTATTAACATCTAGATAATGAAAAAAATCAGGTGGCCCCATAAATTCTGGCCAAGAAAGAAATGACACAGCAGAGAAAAGCTTTCGCTGGGTGTTGCAGTAGTGATTCCACATTGTACCAGGCAACAAGCACTCCTCTAAGCCTTTCACCAGTGTAGGATCCTGACTAATTGTCTGACACCGACATAAATTATCCCTTGTGACAAGAAGGCCAGACACACTTGGTCAGCTGACATCCCATACCCAGCTTCCCTCTGCACTAACCACTCTTAACGAAATCAAGCCACACTCTCACACTGGAAAATGTCCCTCCTACCCTTCTCTTTTCCCTCTTCCTTCCTACATAAAGCGATGACTGAGGTGGAAAGTCATCTTACGAAACACATCTTAATCAAGCTCCGCAAAATACATTAGCAAGAGGCTCAAGAAGATGATTGTTTTTCGACTGTAATACCCTATGTGCACCAGGTGTACAATGCAAAGATGACCACAAGTTCCCAAACATTGCAAGAGATGAACTAATGGGGGCTAGAGAGAAAAGGACATCCAGATCAGCTGAACAAAGTCTGAACTGTGCCATCAGAAGCACATACACAGCAGTGGGAAATAATATCAAAGCAGAAGCAACATAAGAATAATCAGCTCTTGCAACAAAAAGATGTAAACAAGCATTGAATAAATGCAGAGAAACAGCTAAGGTTTCAGAGATACGTTCTCGAAGACCGTAAGCTCATATTGACACGTCTGCACTTCTGAAGTGCAGGAGGCAAGGAAGGAAGAGGTTTGCATTACCCCATAAGGCAGCACACAGTATCTCAGAATTGAATCTCTTCTTGTATTTGCGAATCTCTGGGGTATCACTCTGTGGCCGTGTATTCGTGGGATTCACATTGACAACTGATCCTTTCCGTGTAGGGTCTTGCCTTATTGCCTCTGATCTCATTGCTTCACTAGAAAATCCTACTGAAAAAAAGAAAAGTAAAGTGCATGTAATAACCCTTAAGTGCTAAATTCTGGCCATATTTTCTTTACAGCAAACAACCCAAATCAGTAACTGAGAATATTGAGCAAGTCTTTCTTTTTGTAAGAAATGTAAATGGAAAAAGAAATAAACTATGCAATCCATTGCAAATCAAATAAAAAGCATGATGGTAACATTTGTAAGTACTTTACAGAGCCACTGAAGTCACTGAACCCTTTTTCAGTTGTCGTCTTCAGCTCCTTTACTTACCCACAGAAGTCACAGTTGTCCCACTAGATGGAGAAATCTGTAGTAATCTGGGGTCTATAAAAGGTGTAAAGGAGGAGGAAGATTTGTGTTTCTGGAGTGTGTTACTAGCGGACTGAGTCTGCAATGTAAATTTCAACTTTATTAATATTAATGACAATAAAAAGCACGGATAACAACAACCAACATTTTTAAGTCACTACAAAATTATGCTACAGAGCCTCCCCAAGCTTTTATACTTCTTTTATAGATACACAACGCGCTGCAGGCACCACACCTGAACTAGATACATATGCACACTGCACATGTTACAGCGAAACGTAATTAGCTAAATTGTCGTCCCTGTCACCTCAGCTGTTAGCGAAGATTTTTAGGACTGGCCACTACAATCAGGCACAAAGTGAGGGAATGTCTCGTTTTTTTAAATAAATCTGCTTAAATGTATGTGTACTATCTTATCTGCAAGCTGTCCACTACCTACAACTTTTGAATTTATGAAGCATCTCCTAAAGTGAGCTAGTTTAATAAATTATGAAGTTTGATCTCTTGGCTTGTGCAACAAAATCAGAACCATCTGGGATCAAGTGTTCACTTCTACGATGGATTATGTTTCAATGTCCACTACTGTTTGTTCTCCCTATTTTGTTTAACCTGAGCCTCTTGCCAGAAAGCTGCAGCAGGTTCTTCCACCTTTATTTGACAAAGCAACATATTCAACCTGTATCGAACAAAGGGGCTCATTAGTGTGGAAGGTGTAGCAAACGGTGATATGAAGCTATGGATATGTAGAGGATAAAATCACTGGTGTTTGCTGAGTTATGTGGTCTAAACATGAAAAAACATGAAGAAAGGAAGAAGACAAGTGAAACAATGAACTGTTAAAAGTGGAAATGGAATGACTTAAAAACCCTTGCCAGTTTAGTATTATAGTGAACATTGCATACTGAAGCAGAATGGGACAAGTGAAAAAAAAAAAAAGTATATACATAAAGGGCGTGCATGTGGGTGAGTTATACCAAGCAGCACTGGGTTTTTGCTCAGCTTTATGCAAACGTAGTTAGAGACACTTCTTTATCATCAACTAATCTTCAACCTCTGATCTTTCTAAGCCTCTACTCTCTGCAGAAAAAATAGCAATGGGTCTTAGGAGTGTATCACTCCCCTGCACAGCTAAATACCGAAAGGCTCCTTCGCCACCAGACACTGTCACAGCCTCCACTTCCCAAGCTGAGTTAACTGAACCCTGCTTATTTATTGCTTAGATCAAAGTAATGAGCAAGCATATCTCTGGATCGATCAACTGATCTCTATAACCTGCAAGAGTGTGCTTTTAGAAAGATCAAAGACCAATGAAGCAAAGCTGAAAATTAAGTATTATGCTAACCGAATTTCCAGGAGGAAACCCTCCCACCCACCCTCCTGCTATGTGGTTCAGAAGCATTTTTGATCCTGTGGTAAACACGTGTATTGCCATCAGCCTACCCAGCTCACTGCAACCTTTCTTTCTCGTCACACCACTTGCATGCCTACGCGGCAGGACGGCTCTACCCTGAGAAGCAGCAGCTTCTTTTCACCGAGTTTTGCTCACCCTGTACCACTCCTGCTTGCATACAGAAAGAGGCTCTCCCTGAGAGCCAGGCTGGCCACCCAGCCAGGAGTGGAGCCACCACACCGGGTTCCTCGCTTACTGCTAGGGTTGGTAAGGGGCGAACGATGCCCTTCGTTCACACGTGTGCATCTCCTCTGCGGTGAGGGGTTACACACACGTGAAGGACCAGGCTTGTCCACCAGCGCTTGGTGCATAAGGGAAGGCACCATCCTGGGATCAGCCCAGGGCAGCAAGAGGGAGCTTCCCCCACGGTGAAGCCTTGCTTCTCCACCTGGACACAACCAGCACTGGTGGACACCAGTCAACTTTACACAGCTGCTTTTCAGAGTACATACATACTTGGAAAAAAACCGACGATTTTGCCCCGTTCATTATTCCAAAACAACAATACACCAGGCTTTTACAATGCTCCCGGGCAACTCCTGATTTGTTCACCCAGCCCATGCGGCAAGCTTTTAAAAGCAAAATCCCTCCACGGCCGCTGCCGCTTCCTCTCCCAAAGGGTGAGTTTCCACAAGCAGCTCCTCGTACGTGCGGAGTTACTAGCCCAGCTTTTACTGACAAAGCCAAAATTAACCACTAATTTTTAAGAGGCACACTGCTTGCAATTAGCCTGCTCCCGGAATAAAACAGAATTAAAAAATAAAAGAGTATTGGCTTGAAAATCCAGTAGTCAAGCTTAGTTTAAAACGAATGCCATGCAATTAATGACTCACTAAGAGGAAGCAAAAATAGTAAACTGGCAAGTTTGGCGTGGGACTGCTCTAGAGTTAAGGGCTTCTTACACAGAACTGAAATGTGTTATTTGGGGGGGTGGGAACAAAGGTGAGAGAAAAAAAAAGCAGGGGAGATTGGCTGGAGTTCCTTTGCAAACTAGCTACTAGGCAATGCTGCTATAACCCTACGAAAGCAGCCAGCTGTGGTGTAAGACATACCTCATTAGTAGTTAGCTTGTCCTGGGGTGTCTGTGGGGACATGGTGGGTGTCGGCTGGCTGGAGGATGGGGAGGAGGAGGTGGAGGAAGTGGAGGAGGAATGGCTTTGCTGTAAGAGATCTGGCAAGAGGTGAATGCGACCGGCAAAGCCATTGCTCTCATGATGGCTGGCACGCTTTTTGTCAACTGTACTCTGTAGAAAAAACAGGCACACTTGTCTTGCTCAAGTGCTGCTTAAAGGTCTATATCCCTAACAACCTCTCTCCTTCTCTCCCTCACTCACTTCCTACCTTTTTACATTTATTTATTTATTTATTTGTTTATTTATTGTAAAAATAAGCTGATAATCCATGCCTTGATGCCTGGATGGAAAGGGAAAGCGGGCAGAGCTACTAGAATTCAACAATTTCCCACCTCTTCTGGCAAGCAAAAGCTTAGTTCGTGTGGCTGACTCGCACAGCCAGTTCCACTAATTAACAGAAGAGGAACTGCGCCGGTAAGTATTCCACCACAATGCAGACAAGCACATTTAAGGGTGAGGGAAGGGTTTCTTCCCCTATTGTTCTGTTTAAAACTAACTTAAATCCTATACAGATACAAGCTTGGACTGTTTGGTGAATGCCTTCAGCTAACTATTTAAAACAATAAGCATGAAATCTTAATTTTCAAACCAGAGGGCTCAATTAAGAAATTGGCATTCAGTTGTGAAATTCAGAAATGTGATTACCGAGGAAACTCCTATAAGCTAGCACGCTCATTAACACACAAGCTCATTTAAAAGCAGGGAATCATTATCTTTCAGAGGCACAAGAATGCAATATTTTCGGAATCAAAGGCAACAACACAGCACTCTAGCTCTGTCCACATTCTCTGCCTCACCACCTATTTTGCTTCTCCAATCCCCCACACTAACTGTTGCATGAATTTGTATGTACGTGCATGTGTGTGTATGTTATCTGCGTGGTCTGTATGCCCTCAACTACAGGTTCAAAACAATTTTTAAAAAACCCTGAATGCTTCCTCCCAGCCCCACTCCTGAAAGACGTGTTTAGTTCTATGGTAAAACTAAACAAAGTTCTTGCTCCAGGTACTTGCTCCACACACCTGCAGCTTTTCTACCCTTCTCTCCCACAGACTTTGAGGTACGCTGCACGGTGCTGCCATGGGTGTCACTGGAAAGCATGCAAAACAGTAGCAAGGGGTGACGGGCTACTCTCTTCTTTGCATGCATCAAACATCTTGCTCATCTGAAATTCACTACAGCTGTGTCTTGATAATACGAACAACAAATATAATGTAGAAACAGCATGGGTGAATGAGCGAGTGGGTTAATGAGCACAGAAAAGGTGCAGCACTGCACAGGGAAGGAAAAGCAATACCTGTCGGACAATTAAGGTGCCCTCCTTAGAAGGGGTCAAGGCAGGTTCACTCTCCACATCGTCATGGACGATCATGGTTTTCACTGACTCTGTTTCACCATTGCTCAAGTTCAGTGTTGACCTATTTGCCGGACAAGAAATAACTGGAATGAGATAACAGTGTTTGTGCTCTAGCTTTCGCTGCCCCGCACCAAGGCACACTCAAAATTAATTTACATTGTGACCAGAGTGGAATATTTACATAACCTGCCTAGAAAGGCTTCTCTATTAAAAAAAAGAAAAGTCAGGAGTTTGTTAAACACCGCTTCTTCTGTTATAAGAAATCAAAGGGAGAAGAGAGAAAGGACGTAATTTATAGAAGCCTACTTTTTGAAAAGATTACCCTCAGTGTTTGAAAATGTGAACATACAAGGCTGCTATGTCTTGCTCATAGATTGTTGTAAGCTGAAAGAACTAACATACAAGCCAAAATACCCAACGTCCTTTTACTTCAGCCCCCTAAGAGGGAAAACAGAAGCAAAACACAGAAGAACTAACACTGCTCGGACATCATCTGGTCCAGAAGTAGATTCATCTGCTCCTTCTTGTTCCATGTCATCGTCTTCCTCATCTGTCGTCCCTGACTCCTCACTTGAGGATGAATAATCCGTCACTTTATGTGGAGGTCGCACATCCTCTACCGCTCGCAATTCCTTTGCCAATGCAGTTAAATCCTGATAGGAGAGGGAGGAAAAAAATGATGTTGCAAGGGAGAGAGGAGAAGAGTTTGCAAGACAACCCCACAAGATTAGTGCCTGAGTTTGCTCACTTATCCACTGCTGTGTTTCCATAGTCCCAGCAGTATTGTTTCCTTTCATTTATTCACTCCTGGTAGTTACCAAAACTCACCTTCTGATAAATTAAAGCACCAAAAGACTCAACCTAAGGAGGCCTTGCCACATTATACAAAAATGTGTATACTCTGAATCCAAACTATCCTGATTATGACTTCAGTTTATCCCATTATACCATCTGAAGGACATATATAAGCACCCAGACCCAGTCTCACACAGTGGTTAACTGTCACAGTTCCTAAACTTTGCAGGTTAATAGCATCCACCACAAGAAATCTAGGCAGCAAGGTAGCAGAAAGATCTGAAGACTTATTGAGCCACCCAAGACACAGTCACAGAGAGCTGATCTCCTCGAAACCTTTTGATCCCTTTCCAGTTGCATGGATCCGTGCTAAGGAGTCCACCTGAGAAGGCAGATTCATTAGCACCAGCTCAGTCGCACACGACTGTCAAACAGGATGGGACATAAGCTGCTTTTCTGTCTGCAGCTTGGAATGTGGGCAAACCAGGTTTGCAGTCAGTGCAATCTGCTCTCAATTGTGTAGCTATGCTTTATTTAGCTGCATACAGTTTATGGCAAGTACTTCACCATTATACTATCAGAAGTGAAGGACCAACCTCTCTGTTTCTTTAAGAAAGCAGCTTTAACCGACAGATTTGGGTGCTAGCGCAGTATCATACTGGCAAGAGAAAAAAGTTTTAAGGAAAGATGGAAATACTGTGAAAACCCACCGTGATTCCCAAGATACAACTGGACATAGAGCTGTAATCAACTGTAACAGCAGTCAGATAAAGAAAATGTCAGAAATCTTTCACAGAAAATAGCAACAATTTAAGGTCTTACCACTTCTCCCTGCACCATTCAGCCCAGCATTGGCACATTCAGGTCAAATGCATGATCATTGGTCCAGCCCCAGGAAGGAAGCACAGGATTGAAAGAGAGAAAGGCAAAGGTTAGGAAGGAAGAAGACCAGAGAGCAGAAATCAATTCCAGAAGCAGAGCAGATTCTAATGTTCAAAGTCCTGTGATGTGTGCAGGCAACTGCAGAGCCCAGGATATGCTGCTGGGCCCACATATACAAACTCCAACTCAAGCTGAAGTTCACCCCCAATGGCAACACGAATGGAAGCTCGCACTGTACTTTTTGTGGGCCTGCCTGAAAGAGAGGGGGCACAGGGGAAAGTGCATGCAACTTACAGCAGGCTTGATAGGTCTGAAGACTTCCTTTTTCTCTTCAGGCTTTTTAGGTGCAGTTTCATGACGCTGTGATGGCGAACCCTCTGATTTGGATGATGCTGCATGTGTCAAGACCCCGAAAGGAACACAGAACAAAAGAGATTTAGCAGGGAGCTAAAACACGTTTTCTTACTTCACTTTGGAGTGGGGAAGAGAGGTGAAAAGGCTATCAGGCATTGCCTGACAGCAAGACATAAGTTTCACTGGTTCACTATTACATTGTCCCTGAAGAACTATACAAAAAAACCATCATAAGGTGTGATCTGTATAGGTGCAGCTGACCTATAACTGAAGCCAAACTAAACTGTCACACAGTTGTAAATCAAAGAGGGTAACTCAAGTGTGGCCACAAGCTGGAAAGCCTGCACCAGCACCCAGTGTACCCCAGCTGAGACCTATCTGTAGCAGTCTGCACCCCTTCACCGACCACTGAGGTGACAGGCAACAAGCATCAAAAGGTGCCCTTGCACAGAGGAGGAAGGGAGCTATGAGAGCATGGAGACTGGGCTGTTTGCACATGGGAAAATGCAGCAGTGACTGAATATGAATCAGAGAACACTGAAACACTTTCATGACAACTTCTGTACCCACTGTCTTTCCCAAAGCAAGGACATACAGCCAAGGGGGGTACTGGAAGCTAATCCATCTTTGATACTGCCTGCTCAAAGGTCTTTCCCAGTGAGGGTTATCATCCTTCATTATTGAGTGTTGCACAACTCAATAAATTTATAAACATGACATTACAAAGGGTGGGGGAAGGACTTACATCTCATCCGGAACCGCTCTCCAGACCCGCTCTGAGAGCCGGGGTGGGAGCCAGGCTGTGAGCCAGAGTTGCTTGAACCTGAAGAACTGCCACTGCCCGGTCTTGGTACGAGCTTCTCTACCCTTTCCCACAGCAGACGAGGTTCTATATTGCTGTATCAGGGGAGGGAGGAAAGTCTTTGTCACGCACTTCAGTTTCAGATTCCTGTTTCTAAACGCAAACATCACTCTTCCTCAGTGTTCTCCTAATAACTGATCTGAAAGAGCACTTAACATTATGAGCTGAGGGCATCAGTGATGCTTCACAACGCAAGCAGTGGCTCCCTTTGAAATACCTATTACCTTATTTAGGATGCTAAAAAAAAAAAAAAAAAGAAAAAGTTTATGTGGGTGTAAGCTATTCTTTTTATTTGGAACTGGCTACCTGCCATTCTTACGTATCTAATCTAAAGCAGACAGTTCTCTCAGCCTGCATGCAGCAGGTTTGAAATTGGCTCAGAATTGCCCTGGCCATGCAAGCACAAGCCAAAAAGCCAGCACTGCCTGTCCCTCTCAGAATACCCTCACCCCTGTCCAGTGAGCTAATTCCAGGGTGGCCTGTCCATGATGCTCTGCTGAGCTCTGGAGGCAGCTCCTTCATCTCCCCCTTCCTGACCTCAGATGTTCTGTGTCACAGCTCATGGACGCTTCTCCCCCTCTTAAAGTCTGGTTCTGGCTGAAAGACCAGAAAGTTTCCGAGATCTCTTCACTTCAGATGTTACAAACACTTCTGATGCCAGTAATCCCTGCAGTACGCCCAAGATGACCTGTTGCACCAAAAGGCACGATGTTCATGAATGGCCACATTTTTTCAGTAATCTTAAGGGTATTTTGAAATTATTGCAAAAGTTACAGGGCAGGCAACTCAGAAGAGGAGAGGGAAGAAGAAATTTTGCCAGTGTTTGTTGGCACACGTGCTATACCAAGGGAAATTAATATTAATCACTACTGAAAAGGGATCCAAATTCATCCTCCTTTCACGTCCAACAGACAATGCCAAAAGCTCTCTGGAAATGCCTGGCTTCCCATGAGCTTTTTCCTTCCAATGCAAGAAAGGCGAGGACATGGAGGCTTACAAACCTCGTGGAGTTTCTTTGACCTGCTTGGTTATTTTGCTGCCCACTACCCTGCAGTGGAGAATCACGGCGGGACAGGACTGGTGATCGGGACGTTGTTCTCACAGGTACCTTGGGAGAAAAAACATTGTGTTAAACCCATGAAGAAGAGAGAGAGAAGAGGAAGATTAAACCTCTCCTGCTACAGAATATGTTCTTAAGATTGTAACAACACTTAATTCTAAGTCCAAGCTAGCACAATGACCAAAAGCAATAAACAAACACCCACAAAACCAAGAGCCTTAGCTGGGTTGCTGTTCAGCTTCTGAAGAGAACTCAAAGTTTAGTCTCAACATTAACTAGTGTTTAATAGTTACCACACGAACACATACACACCCCGCTACACTCCAACTACTGAGACATTTAAAAAGAATATGGCATTTTGACTGAAGCAGGGGAGGCACAAAGCAATTTGCTGAAACAGCATGAGAATTAGGAGAATAAGCTCAGGGGAACCAAACAAATGCCCGGGAATGGATCAGCAGAAGGCAAAGACTGGTGGGGGAGCAAGAATATACTCAGAAGAAGCAAATCCCAAGTGGATGGGAGTGGGGGGGTGGGAGGGGGAGAGGAGGAGGAAGTATATTGAATGTTTCCTTTTTGTTCAGTTCCATCTCAGTTTTAAATATGTGTATGATTCATAGTTTGGGTTGCTAACAGATGAAGAGGAAAATTAACTCTGAGCAATAACCTCAGGGATATTTTAAATTCTTTCCTGAATATGGTAATGATTTGTTAACTTTGCATAATAAATTGTCTCTCTGAAAGACAGAGAGACAATTACTTCTATAAGTAATTGCCAATTTTATATAAAGCTTCAATATTGTACTTAAGGTTGATTATCATTAACCCATTGACTGAACACCTACATTATGATCTGCCTTCTAAAATACTGTTACCAATGTTGGCACAAGGGCACGGTCTTCCCAGTGCCCAGGGTATCACATCCTTAAAAAAATAATAATTAATAATAAAAAAAAAAATAGCACACATCTGTCTTTCTACTCCTTACCCTTGGAGGCACCTCGTCACTGTCTGATCTAGCCCAAGCCTTTTGGGTGGGGTCGGGTACCTCCGACTTAGAGTCAGAACTCTGATTTAGCACTTCACTGCGTGAAGGTGGATATGGGTCCTGGGAACGAAGATGGTGATGAGCAAATTTGGGAGAAGGGTCACTGAAGGAATGGGATCGCGAGACAGGGGAAACATTGCTCTTGAGAGATGCCAGATGGGACCACTGTACCTTACAAGAAAACAAAACATAAAACATTCAATGCGCTCAGTATAACTGGCTTTCCAATTAACACAGAATAAAGGCAGGTGGGGTGGGCAGAGACAAATTGGTTACGGCATTAGGTAAGCGTGGGGTGGAATCAATGCACTTGAAAGCAAGGCAAGCGCCCAAAGAACATAACAGACTGAAAATATAGCACATATGCATTTTTTGTGAGATACGCTCTCCACATACACGTACACTGGTGCCCAGAAGACCTAATATCTGCACCATGAGCCTGAGTCCAAAGGCCACTCAAGACAGAAGTCGCCTTCCGTTCCCCAGTCTTCAGTGGGCTTTGGTCAGGTCTCATGGCAGCACTGGGGGGTTGGGAAATTTGAAGCAGATATCCAATTGAAGAAATGTACAAAATTAAAGAATGCTGTAAAATGTGCAAACTGACAGACATTTATATTACCTAACAAATTTAGGAACTAGATACAGTTCCAAACTTTTAGAGAAAGACCATAACGCAAAAGCCTTTATTCCTTTACAGTCATTGCAACATATATAAAAAAAACATAATGTATATTGTATATAGTATACATATGTACAATGCATATTATACTTACACCATATATGTACCATATACTGTACATATATACATATTTATACACAAACTAAGCACACACGTACACACACACATATTCAATTACACATACTAAGAAGGCACAACAGTAACTCCAGAGTTAAAACTCCATTGGGATTTCCACTGAAATCCATATTGACCCTTCAGCCTACTCCCTCCTTGTGCATAAACCTGTGTTTCAGAGTTAATTTCTGAAACTAAGGAGGAGGAAAGGTCATAACTGAGGAACACACTGTTTTCACACCTAATAATTAAGTAAAACTTTGCTTTCAACCCCAGTTTCAGTAGGCTGGTTGTATTTGTTTTTATATGATTATTATTTTCTCAATTTTAATACACACAGCTGTTGAAGAGCCTGATTATCCTTAATACGAGTGGAAGACCCAGACTTTAAAAGTAACTGGCATAGAGAGCATGAAGATACAAGTCCAATATTTGAAACACTCATAGAGGTTTGAATAAAAGCCAGGAATTAATGAGTAAGAGATGAAGTTCTGTCCTGATTTCTCCCACTCTCCCGTCTGTTCAAATTCTCCTGTTGCCCAAAAGAGTTGCAATACCTAGTCACAATCAGGGATGGTTTTAGCTTGCACTGTCATCAACAGACTTAATCTGGGAGAAGAAAATTCTGCATGGAAACAGCGGAACTGAACGCAGAACTATACTGTTTGATTTAGCATATCTAAATTGCTCAGAATGTACGGGCTATGTCAAAGTTTTAGACAAAGGTTAATTTTACATTCATGCTGTAATTCCTAGGAGATCCAGATACCAAGATCTGGAGGCTCTTCATTAGAAAACAACAGAATGATGGCAGCCACACAGCTCAATGGTTTCAACCTCTTTTTGATTTTCCAGGGGTGGTACAGAGCTCTATTTAGCAACTGTAAGCCTACTGAAAACAAACTTGCTTTTCTTAGTCATGTTTTGTAAATCTCTTTGAAGCAGTGCTCATACTATTAAAAAACACTTGTTTAGTTAGCTTTTTCTGCAAGAATTTAAAAAAACCAAGCAAGCTCACTTCTTTCTTGAGCATCCTTTTTGGTAGTAAATACCTTGCACAGATCAAATTCTGAGTTATAAAAGTGCACTGCAACTGTCACCAGTGTTTAGCCCACCATTTCACTGTTGCACAGATAATAACGGAATGCAATAGTTCTAATCTAGCTCTAATATTTCTAAAAAAAACCAACACTAAACACCACCAAAATCACAAATCCATTAGTTTATCATAAAATAAGCAAAAATAGACAAAGCAAATCTACTGAATAAGCTGCTTTGTGTAACAGTGCTACCCTTTACATAAGACTTTCTAAGTGCCAAGATCTGCAAATTTGAAGGAAACATGTTGCGACTTCTGAATTTCCTCCAGGCTCACCAAGATTTTCCTGGGCACTTACCTGGGGCTCCATCGGCCTCTGCAGGGCAGGCTGAGCAGGTTCTGAGTTTCCATTGGAAAAAGACTCTGATCTTGAAGGCACTGGTGGCTCCAACACTTTGCCCATCTGCTTAGACTGTGCTTCAGGGGAGCCCTGATTAGTTTTTCTAAATCTCTCCTCCACCTAAGCCAAAATAAATGGAGGTTAAGCCTGGAGTAGGAATATGAAGGCAAGTACCACCTTTCCTTTATCACAAAGAAACCAAATACATCTAGGGCTTGGTAGGATTTTTTCCCTAACGCTTTCACCAGCACTGTAAAACACAGAGTGAACTACACCAAAGTGGCAAGTATGCCAATATGAAAAATCCATACTAGGAAGAGAGAATACAGCAGGCAGTAAGATGTGATGTGACAAAAGACCATTATGGGGCTTCCTTCTGCCTAGACTAGTTACTATCCATCAGTATTTTCCTCACAGACAATAAAAAGGATATATGAAAACAGAAACAACTTTACAATATAAAAGTACATTTCCTATTGCTATCCCTTACTATAGTTACCCACCTTACTCAGCCAGTGTTATTTGATTATCTGCTTTCCTGTGCTTGTCTCTTTGGCAATGCAAAAAGAGATAGGATATGTTTCTCTAACTGGTAATACTGCTCGGCTTCAGGTACGAAATTGTAGGACTGGTCATCCTCTCTTTTATCAGATAGTCCCAACATGACCTCACAGGCTGCAGAGAACAGCCCCAGCAGCTTGTTTCTCGTTCTCAGGGAGGTGCAGAAGTGATCGTACACTAATCTCAAGAGCTTGTCGAGGGGAAGACTAAGCCAGAAAGTGCTCAGTCCTCGAAAGAATATCAAGTGAGGTCCCATGCAGAAATGTTGCCTCTTCCAAGGCCGCAGCATTGTGAACAAAGCGAGGGGTACGAAGGGCAAGAGATGGAGGGAGGCTCCAGGCAGAAAGGAAATATCCTCTCATTTCCTAAGACAGTCTGTTGCTGGAATCAGGGCAGCGTGTGCGTTTCTGCCAGGGGAGCTGCCACTGAGGAACGCTAAACTCCCAGCACTTTATCAAAGCGTCAAAGAAAGATCAAACCGGCAGCTTGGGCTGATTTCATTTTTGAGATTCTGCTCACAAGATTTGCTTTAACCCTTGTGCCTGGAGCACAAAACCAGTATTGGGGTGGTTTCCTAATTGTTCCCTAGCAGTGATGGTCTGGAGAGACTGGCTGTTCATATACCCATGTCAGAAGACAGAGGCAAGTCTCCAGGACGCCTCAGCTGGGCTGCTTTACAAACCCAACCTGCCTCTGCTTTCCAAAATTTGAGGACAGTAACAGTTTGCCTATGGGAACAAGCAGACAAGCTTCTGCCAGGTCTACACAAAATACACCATGTCTTGGGAAATACAACAATAATGGAGGCAAGCATCTTCGCCATACAATCATTTTCACCACCGTGTTCAACTTCACAGAGCCATCCTTTAAAGTTTAAAAACCAGGCCAGACTCCTTGTTATGAATAGAACAAGGAAAAGCCCCAAGTCTTTCTGTGTGAAGGAACAGGCTTTCATGTCTCTAGCTGTAGATGATAGGAGGTTTCCTCCACAAAGCACACAAACTGCACAAGCCACATGTCCTTAAAACCAGGCAAGAGGCAGGAAGGAGAAATAGGCCCTGTTCCAGTCATCTGACTGTCTGGACCAGAAAACAGTATTAAGCCTCATTTCTTGCTCTGATCCCAGAGCCAATCTTAGAAGTCCTTTTCCTTACAATCTCATTGCCACTGGAATGGGGAAAAAAACCCTAATCCCCCTTAGCCTTTGCCAGAACAGGAAAGTCAGCCCACTTTGGCTTATCATCCTGATGGTCAGCATTTCTGCAGACGGAGACTTTCTCTGGAGAGCAGTATACCTGAAAATACGAGGCACAGAATCCTCACTCTCCAACTCCAATATCAAGAATGCCATCAGAGTTAATGCCTGCTTTTAAGATTAACTGATGTTGCTCCCACTGCCAGGCACCAAGATATTATGGCTATACTTCTACCACACATACACAGCAATCTCTGGGAAGATCTCACTACTAACACAATTTTTCTGTGCCTTCACTTTACTCCTTCTAGCTAGAGCAATCACAAAAGAAAAAGACCATGACAGAAAAATTGCTGAGTCAGTGGTTCTGCTAAAGGATGTAACACTTTGAATCTTCAGGAGTTTCTTTCCTTTTCAACTCTGAAAGGAAAATAGGAGATGAGGAACAGAGACAGTTCTGCATCCCTCCAAAGCCAGCCTTCAGTTGGACAGGAGTGCTGGACTGGCACTGTGCTTTCACCGAGGTAGGTCAGGAACAAGGACAGGAGGGCTAGTTCCATGCCTACACCACCACATACCAGACAAGTCTGAACATCTTCCAAGAGAGAGAGACATACCAGATACTTCAATCACCAAGAGGAATGGATGAGATAGCACAAACATGGTTTATGAAGAACTTGGACAATAGCATGTACAAGAAAATGAGTTTGTGCTCACCAAGCCCAAACAGCAATACTTCAAAGGCAATGAAGCGCTACTGGATGGAGGTGGACTGAAAGCTATTTTATCATGTTCAACAGCCCCAAGGATTTTTTTGTTCTTGTTCCAAAATGTATCTACCTAGTTCCCACATGCTGGTGATGAATGCCATTAAAAGCTTTGACCAGTATTGCCCAGTCTAGTGGTTTGTGGGCAGTACGGTGCTCAAGGGAAACATAAGAATAAGACCGCTGAAAGACAGCCAAGTATGCATCAAAGAGGCAATTACTTGCTCGGCAATGTTACTCGTGGACCAGTGAAGACAGGGGACCACTCACTGAAACAAACATTACTCTGATGATTTCAGATCGACAGGTGAGTGCCAGAAGTCCAAGAAGGCAGCACCACAGAGTTTCATAAGAGCAGGACGTGATCTCAGAAGAGAATACTTAACACTTCAAAAATGAAACTAACAGAATTCAGGTTTGTGTACATGAGAAGGATATTTCCAAGAGCATGGTCTAAAGCACCAAATGTGCAAACAGGTGCTGTGTGCAAGCATCACTCATAGGTTCGTGCTTTCCAGTTGTCTCCCAATTTCCAATTGCCAGTACTTGCCAGAGACACAGATCACCAACTGCACAAATGCTTCCTATGAAAACATGTCTGATGAAGTGCAGATGAGATTAACTTCCTGACATGATGCTTCCAAAATCAGGTCCCCTCAGCCTGCAGCATTCCAGAATTTCTTTCCACGCTTTATACATCAAAACTCTGAACTCCAATGATTGCAGCAGAAGTACTCAGAAGTATCCCTTGGGTTTGGAAACCAGTGGCCAACTTTTTAAAATATCCTGCCCCTTACGAGTGGCTCTTTGGCCTCTGACTGTACTATAGCAGAATCACAGTCACGATGATGCCAACAGGCAGGGGCAGAGGAGCAGGTAGCAGATTGCTGCCCACAAGCAGGACTTACCTCACGCGCTCTTTCAGCAGGCTCATAGTGGGATTTTGGCTCAGGGGTATGATAGCTTTGTTTATTTCTTTCTTGCTGCTGCTGCTGCTGCTGCTGCTGCTGCTGTTGCTGCTGCCGCCTGTGATCGTGCTGCAGCGACAGGAGGTAGGCTTGCTCCTGCTGCAACTGGCGCTGGAGTCGCTCCGCCTGTCGGTGTTCCTCCATCTCTCGCCATCTGTATTCCTTTGAGAGAACACGTGAGTAATTCAAGACATGACATTAACTGTATGGTGGATGTGTCCCTATCCATCCCGTTAAAAATGCACCTTTCTGGTTGTTGTTGCCTTTTTTTTTTGGTTTATTTCATTGTTAAAGTGTAACCAAGAGCTAAGTTAGACCAATATGGCACGTGTCTCGTGTTGGGAAAGTTGAGAGTGTACTGTTAAGCTTGACATGATTGAAGAGTTATGTCAAAACTGATTTTTATTAAAGGAAAAAAAAGAGTTATTTATACTAAATCCAGTGTAAAGTTCATAAAACAATGATTTAGACCAACACTAGGCCATTGTATCCCAGGGTGGATTTACATATCATGTGTGCTTTTGATCTGCAACATAAGCACTCTAGTTCTTCACTGAATGCCAAGGTCTGTTCAGAAACTCGACCGCCACACCAGAACTGTTCCACTTTAACATAAAGCCTCCTCTTACTGCCCAGAAAGCAGTGTGACCATACAGCACTTCTCATATGTGCCTGTCAGCCCACGACGCTAGCATAAATGGCCTTTTAATCAAGCTCCTTTGTTGTCATACTGTCAGTGCAGCTGTGCCCGACTGAGGGAAGCCTAGGACTGGCCAGATAAATGGATCCTATAGCTACTGAACAAAACAGATACAGTGCTTTACCAGTAACATGGCCTGCTCCTGGAGCAGCTGCTGCTGTAGAATTTCCAAGTGCCGCTGCTCCTCTTCTAGCTGTCGCCTGATATACTCCTGTCACATAGAAATTACCCAGCAATAAATTTATTCAAAAGGAATGCATCAGAACCCCCTGGGTGGAACACCACACGCTACTTCCCCAGTTCAGCTTTAATGAGAAACGCACTTCAGGATGGATTAGTGCCTGCAGAACAATTTAGGAAGCCCTGCCTCCTGAGCATCAGATTTTGGCCCCTTCCATTCTGAAATTTGGACTCCTGCAAATGTTGCCGGCACGGGCCAGAGCTCGTTTACTTATTTTGGAAGTGGTTTCAAGAAGCAGCAAAATGCACTTGAAGGTTTTGGAAAGTTAAAACACAGCAAGTCTGACTCAACACAGCCAACACAAAGTCACATGCAAGTTGTATTAAACATTAGTTTGTTGCACTGGTGCGATGAACTGTTAGCAACAGCTAGAGCCAGGCTTAGTGTAGGCAGACCTGGAGTAAGATCCCCCAGAGGGACTCTGCCAAGTGCAGTTGGGACCTGCCCTGCTGTCTCCCCTGCCGCCCTCACCAGAAGCTTCTCCTGAGCAGACGCTGCCAGCCTTGCTGAATTATGCGATGGTTATGACACAAACAAACATCCACCAGGAAACAGATATTAGACCAAACTCGCTTGCTCTTGCGATCTAGCCATCTCTTCACCTGCAGCCTCAACAGGTTGAGAGGTTTACCCATTGCTTCACCTGACCCCCTAGAAGAACTCAAACTCTGAAGCACCAAACCCAAGCTGGTAACATCCTATCATGCAATTAATGAAGTATGTAACATGTGCATGCGCACACACACAAGCACACGCACACATTTACAGTGTATGCATAAAGAAATTAATGGATCAGTGATACAGTGATGGGAGCTATAGAAAGTCTTGTGACAGACTGATGAGGTACACTATACTGTTGTTACGCACATTGGCTGAGCCGTAGTTTGGGTTAACAAAAATTCTAAGAGGGGGCATGTCTTTTCTTCTAAAAAAAAATAAGAATTCAGAGTGGTTCAGCTTGGCCACATCAATTAACCATTTGTCATTATCGGCACTGTGCGTAATTAGCATTTCAACAGTTTAAAAAGCAGCTGGGGGAATACCCGGTGTCTGCCCAAAAGCAAATTGCTGTGCTGTATGTAATTAGAGATTTTCCATATATTTATTCCCATTGGTTAGTCTTCTCTCCTTTTGACTCAAAAATCTTTGAAATATATACAAACACAATAAAATTCCCCAGTAACATGATCATCAATGATCTCAAATACAGTGACTTTACGTAAGAAAAAAATTAAGGTATATCAGGCCAAAACCAGCATTCCTGAAGTTAATGGGAAATTTACAATCAGCCTCTAGGACAGTAGTTTTGGCCCTTTATTTGGGATCAGTATTTTGCAGTACATGCACAGTAATTATTACCCTGATTATCACCCTGATTAAAGTTTTTAAAGGATTTTAAAACATGCAGATTTCATGCATAAATACAGCAGTTGAATTTCACAGTTTAAAAGGTTTCTCACCTGTACTTTCAATGTATTACGGGCACATTGACACAACTTAAGATATACTTGCTGCCTGAACTGGCATACATTATTAGAGCTGATTTTAAACAGACAGAGTAAGAGACAGAGATTGCATATTTAAGTTTTAGGAAGGAAAACCCTCTGCAGCTCAAAGGTTCCATCTCAAATTCAGAATATTCAAAGTTTATGACAAGCCTCTGACCAATTCTGGGTGCCAGAAGCTGACACACAACAGAGCTGCCCTTCCCTGGGAGGCCTTCTGAACAGGGGCATGTCCTGCAAGAACCACTGATCCAGCAAGACAAGCCTAGAAACGATTTTCAGCCCCAGTGATGATTTCGCCAATTCTGATGGATTTTAGTCAAGCCCGGGGCATGAGCTGAATTTAGAATGAGTACCACAACAAGACTTCTTTTTTTGAGGGAATATTGAGGCTGCCAGAATTTTCCATAAAGCCCTACAATCCATGTTAGTGCATTTGCTGTCAGAGACAACAAAGATGAAAGGATCAGTGTTAGGTTGCTTCTAAGCTGCTTTAGGCTTACTAATTTTTAAAAAATTAAATTAGAATTTAGAAGAAACAAACTTATTGCGCATATATCTGTATCATGGACTCACCTGCTCCCTTTCTACCCTCCTCTTTTCCTCCTCTGCTCTTCTTCTCTCTTCCTCTTCCTTACGCCTCCTCTCCATTTCTTCCAGACGTCTCTTTTCTTCCTGTTCTCTCCGCCTTTGCTCACGCTCTTGTTGCCTTCGAGCTTCCCGTTCTCTTCTTTGTTGCTACAAAAAGGGAAGAGAAACCACAAAGTTTTACTTTTGTTGTTATCAAAGAAAGAGGTGGGGTTGTTTTCTGCTGTGAAGAGAGGGATTTACCAGGACTGGCAAGCTCTGCAACTGAGTGACAAAACATTTTATGCAAGTGTTCCACCAGGAAACTAACTCTTACCCAGCACACAACTATCCCTAAAAGCAGCCTTGCTTACTCTCTCTGGTTTCTTCATGCACACACGCAAAGTCATGTCCCATACTTCTGACAACCGAGGTGTGGAAGCTCACCGCTGCTCTTCAAGAGAGGCTTGCGCTGAAATCTCAATCTTTGAACAACTGTTGAACTCAAATCTTAATCAGAGTGACAATTTTCTTGACTTTGACACATTACCTAAATGTTGCCAGAAGGGAATTATCAGCCCCATTGAATCAGCTAAAACTCAAATGACAACTATCTGAGCTTTCGGTAAGCAGCTTCTCTCTTAACATAATTCATGGTCTGCTGAGAATTTGGTGGTGTTGGCCCAACAACCAAGCTTGATTTAATGCACTACCCAAAACTTTGCTTAAGAGAGAAGGAAGGCTGACCAACAGCACCTCAGCCCCTCCCAGAACATCAAAAGCACCTATATGTAAAAGAGGAAAAACAGCTGAGCTAAGCTTTTACACTTACACAGATAAGCTTTCACACATGTCCCAAATACAAACTGGTGCTGGTAAGTCTGTTCAAGTCTGAAAAGAACCTGGAAAACAGCTCTAGAAAGCATGAACGGACTCATTTATGTCTATAGAGCACCACGTATGACTTCAGAGACATTTTAAATGCCCATACAGTCGTGACCAACTCTTCCTGCACTTCTACAGGAGCATCCAGTTACTCCACCTACCTCAAAATCCCAGGCAGCCTCCCACAACTGCCTAAGTGTCAAAAGACCCAGCTGTCTCCTGTTCAACTATCAACTGGGAATATCTCTAACAACATTTACTTCCATTATAGATTTCTATGATAGGCTAAAAAATTATAGAAGAAATATAAACCAAAAAAAGCACACTCAAATTTAATCCCAAGAACAAAATGAAAACCTACATTGGTTATTCCTTTTCACATTTAGGTTAAGGTTAATACTATCACCAATTTCTGTTGAAGCAAAGCTGCCGCACTTCTTCTTGCAAGAAGTCTTGCAGGAGCACTCAGACTAAGCTTTTATTTGGGTTCACAAGTCCAATTACTGGTGTGCGTTTCACAGTTGTGCTCAACAAGCAAAGGACAATCTACACTCCCTGTGTTACTTCATGGGATGAACGTGACTACGAAGCAATTGAAAGCTCAGCAGCCTTTTCCATCTTCTGGAATTGATACTGACATGACAGTGGAGAAGAAACATTGGGGGAAAAAGGATGGGTTAAGAATTAGTAGTACTTAAATAAAACAGGCTGCTTTCTGATTCTCTTTAACTAGCTGCAGTTTTGGGAAAGATGCAACTTTCTTGAAGACCAAATGTTCAGATACACCCACTCTGTAACTATGATGTCTTCCTTCCTGGCCCATGGCATCATCCTGGGTTCACTACCACCTTCCTGTGCCACAAAACATAAGCTCTTCCCCCCCCCCCCCACTTTCGTTATTTTTTCACCAAAANCCCCATATTCTGTATCTTCTCAGAAACACAGCTTCCTTGCTCTTGCATCTCCTCTCCTAACTAAATGCATCTACCAGCCTTTTCCCTCTTGCTCAAACAAGCTCTCTACAATGAATGTAGATACAAAAATAGCAAAAGTGCTGCAAGGCAGCTACGGCACACGGTGCATTTCATAGGTTTCACTGCTTTCCCTCCTTCATTTTTTAAGCACTGTAAAAGGATTAAGTAGGCACTTTTATTTCTGAATATACGCATCTGTGTCAAACAATTTCTATATTTAAGTCAATATATTCAGGTGCCTCTTGGCTAATCAAGTCTGACAGGCTCTTTGTGTAAGAAAACTAAGATGTGAAATACAATAATTCTGTTGCCCTGAGGATGCAAGAGACAGCACACTGCTGACTGGTTAATATGCACATTTATCAACTCAAACACTTCTTAAACATATGAAGCCTGCCTGTCTAACTATATTGTGTTGACATTGTTAAGTGGATATATTGCAGATCTTGGGATGGCATTGTTCTCACTACAAGGAAGATGGACAGAGCTTAGGTCTTTCAGATGAAACAAATTCATCGCTTCTTGAATCAATGGAGAAGTATTCAGCAACAATTACAAATAACTGAACTTAATGTGAGAAAAATAAGTTACAAATTGACTAAGAGAGCTGATTTTCCACGGCATCATGAAATAAACAAAATCAGCTGTTAAAAGACAGCCAGATTGCTAGCTCAGCACTGATAGTAGATATTTATTACCCAGCAAAAGAAGGGGGGGGGAAAAAAAAAAAAGGATTCTCTGCCACTAGTGTGCGTTTAAGTTAAATCTCCAAAGCACAAACGTGCTATTGTCTACGCACCAAAGTACATAGAGAGATAGGGTTTCTCGGCATCACTTCCACCTTCCCGTCAGACACCGCCTCAGCCAATCACCAGGCAGGTGGGAAGGGAGGCACCCGGCACCTCAAGAGCCCGCAGAAACACCCCGCATGATCCACTTATTCCCAGCCCTAGCCATAAGGGAAAGGTTTCACTTCCTTTGCACGTGGCCTTTGAAACCTGAGCATCGAACTACTGGCCGCTGACAAAGCAGAATTTACTTTTAACAAGCCCAGGGGAAGGAAACCTACAGTGACAAGCATCTCTCCGGTCTTAGCCTACATCCTGTCAAAGAGATGGCAAAGCTGGTTGGTGGCAGGTCATCGTTGACCCAAGCTGGCTTCAGAAGCAGCCCTTTAGCTGACTTCCTACCATCCTTCTGTCAGCACAAGGTCACCTTCCTGACTGCCTCCAGCAGCTCTTCCACGAGGACACACTAAGGCCCTGGTCACCATGTTCTGTTTCTAAAACTTCAACTTCTGAATTTAATAAGTGTGATTTGTTAGATATTACAATTCTGACCACACACTACAAAAAAGATCTGATATAAAATACTGTTCCTGTACATTCGCAATAGATAGCAGATATAGATCTGAATTCCCTGAAATTATGGATGCATATCCAGATCTTCTTTAGTTGGATATGGTATTACCAACTTTCTTGCACATGTCAGATGAATAGCTTATTTTCAAGGAGCTAACTGTTAACCAGAAGGTAAGGGCAGGAACTCTTCAAAGAAATTTCAGAGATGCCAAACCAGAATTTTGACAGAGCCCATACTGCCTCAAATTTCTGCATTTCACAAAATTGGCATTTACTATGCCAACAACAAAAAAAACATACAGAAAATACAGTGTCAATACTCTGGCTCCTTGTCTGGTTTTAGGGTGCATTAATGATGATCTCACAATGGTACCCAACATCTCCAAACTGGAAGACCATGCAGTAGAGCATGATTTACCAGGAGGGGGCAATACAACTACACATGCAGTTGGTGTATACCAACAAATTCAGGACCTCCTTCATACAGTGAAATGCTGAAGATAAATATAGATCCTCTTAATTTTATATTCAAAAAATATTATTATTCTGTCTTATATTCAGATGAAGGTTGATAAATACATATACTAATGATTTCTTTCACAAAGAATTAGGTAGCTGTTATCAACTTACTTAGAGGATTGGAAAGATTAAGAAACTTTTGCTTTGCCCACACTAGAAATAAAGCAGAAGTAGAACTTCTTACTCAGTACCATCCAAACTGCAAACAATGCAAATTAAGTAGACACGAATAATCTCCCCTTCTGTAAAAGGAACAAAGCCCTGCCAAAAATTGCCTGCAGGTACATCTACATTAGCATCTTCGTTCAGATCAGTAGTGCTCTTTTGAAGTGAATCATCCAATCATCTCCACTTACCAGGTTTTGTTTCATATTTTGAAGATGTCTTGGAGTGCCAACCACTCCTTTTGGATGAAATTAAAAAGGCAGATGCACTCCAACCACAAGCAGGCATGCAGTCTAGACCTCAGCTAATCCAAAGAAACTCCTCCTGTCTTCAAACACATGGAGTGAAGTCTTTGGGTCCTCAGCACTTTAATTATTGCGCTCCACAAATCTGCTTCTACCGGACTGTACTACTTGCCAATGGAGCTATAACGTACCACTTCAAAAATATCCATCTTAGGTTCTCATAACCAGGGATACAGACATCATTTAGTGAAGTTATCCTGAACTGTGGAGGTCCACACAGAATGGGATTCTACTATGGCTAATTCTCAATTTCCCAAAACAGACTGAGTTTTGCAAAGTACAAATTCAAATGCCTTTCCATACCCATCACACTGAGCACTGGCATCTCCACGCTGCTGAACAGAAACATAGATCCATGTTAGAACAGCCTAGAACAGCTCAGATTTCTTGTTTTAACCATCTAAACACTTATATGACATACAGCTGTATTTATGCAACTAATCTTTATATGATTTTTAAGGGGGGGGGGGGGGACGGACGGGGACAAGTAATCTCCTTCCCAAAATGTTTCAGGTAATTTTCTCCACTTTGACCGCATACCATTTTCACTTCCTAAGTAATACAAAAATTATAAGGTTCCTGCAACAATGAGTTTCAGAAGTCACCTATATGCCTTTTAAAAACTAATCTTTTCTCTAATACTGCTGAGAATTACAGGTTTTGGCAGATGTCCTAAACACTGTTCCTGTTGCAGTCTCAGTCAAAACTGTCTAGGCTCTGTGCCAGCATTGTAAGAACATGCCCTCAATTTTCATTTAGGAAGCTGGGACGGGGGAGAGGGCGCAGAGAAGAGGGGGAAGTATAAGCAACTTGTCCAGGGAGATTATCTAGTGCATAAAATTCCTCCCAAAGAATGTCAAGCAGGTAATACCCAAACACACACTTACTCTACACAAGGAAAAATTACAAGCAAGCAAGGCTTGGTAAAAACGTCAACAAACCGATGGAAGTCCACGGATTCAATGGCTGACACTAATCTTAACTCACATTACCAAGTTTTTCATTGTCTACTGGCTTCATCAAAACAGGGGGGTGAGTTAAGGACAAAGTGACGTTTCAGTATTTTGGCCTTCAATTGTGTCACAGCACTGATGTTTATCTAAATATGTGTCTACCACCCTTCCCCCATCTTAAAGAGCTTGTTTTCGCTGTTGTTTTGTTAAAAATCACTTGGGATCATAGATTTTTCCAACACAAGATCCAACAAACTAAGTGGTTTTTTTTGAAAACTCAGTGTGAGCCCTTTTTTTAATTCACTTTAAGAACAATATGCCTGCCCCATCACCTGCAAAAGGAAACCTTTATAGCTCATCACTCATATTTATATTTCTAAGGGAACCAGGCTGAGGTTATAGACTCAATAAGGTAAAAGCTTTTCTCTTACAAACTTTACAGAGTTTACTGTGTAACCTTATTCAATAATACATCAACCTACATTACATGCCGTCTTGTGGTTGCTGAAGTTGTTAGTTCTGTTTTGTATTTGAAAAAGCAGGACTGATTAAACATAACTTTCAGGTAACTGCCTTTTCTTTTTAATTGCTCATTAAATTATGATTTCTGTAACATCCCCAAAAAGTTCAACCCTGTGCAGCAAAGAGGTGTATTGCTTTGCTTCCATTCCTAGCAGCGGCATCTCCTTTATTTTAAAAAGAAATTCCAGATTTTAAAGGTTGCACTGATTACTGAAGTTAAATGACCTAGATAATTTAATCGTAACCCCCTTCCTTGCCAAAAAAGTACTGCCTCCAAACCTTAGAGATTAAAGGGCATTTAAAAGAACTCATTGACTACCACACTAAGAAAAATTCTAGAGGCTACTAGAATTTTAGAGTCAACTTTTGCCCACCTTTGACAATATCAATAAAATATTTTATTTTCATATTTTCCTAGCCTCTTTTTATTATGTGCTTCCCCCGCAAAATCTCTACAGAGCCAGAGTCTAAAAACAGTTGGAAGAGCTATGATGTTTATACTGGCGATCTCAGAAGGGTGGGGAAGAAACAGAAGAGAAATGGAGTTTATATGCCTCCCCCTTGTCCCTCCTCCTGGCTTCATGTGTGGCTCAGTCTTTGCTACCAATCCCTCCTTACAGCAGCACTAAACTCACTTGCACATTGAAAAAGAGGGATAAGGAGCATAATGTGACCTGGAAAGCTATTTGGAATTTTGTATTATTTGTTATGTAAACACGTCACGGGATGCAAATCAACATTTGGTTCTGGTTGCATCCTCGTTAAACATTACCAGGATTTGGAAAACCAGACTGGGTGTAGTTTTTCCATCATTGCTAAGTGAACATTTGAAACGGCGACTCAAGCAAGAGGTCATTTAAGGACGACTGGAATTTGACCCTGCACTTCCTGAGGAGCCAGAGGATTGGTTTCACTTCAGCTCTGTGTCATACCCAGCTCTGGCCTGAAGAACTGTTTTGAAATCCTCCTACCTCTGAAGCTCACACTGCATATTCCATCTACATATACATAAACACACACGAGATCTTAGGAGGTGAAAAGTATGACAGAACAATATTGTACATGTACATAATTTTCTTTTATCTTTGGGTAGTGTATGCAAATTGCATACTTACCATATCACAAAAGTATGATTTACAAATTTGTAGTTTTTGCAGAATTATAATTTTAACACCGATTTATAAATCATATTTATAAATCTAGGTGGCTTTTAGTCATCATGCTACTATGCATGAGAGAGTAATACATAAAAAAATAGGCTTCTACCTACCATGAATGAGTGCCAAACACAGATGTTTGAGAAAGCTTTAAAGGGAAATTTGAAGCATGTCATGGCCCCAAAAAAAGTAATCTTGAGAAAAAATCCATCTGGGAATAATTAATGTCTCCCTTTCTCTACAACTACCTAAAGTCTAGACATGTTGCCTCGTCTTTGGAACAGAGACCAAGATACAGCCTCCCCCCAAATACCTTCAAACAACCCAGCTTCGGCTCCTGTTGCCTCTATAGGAGCTGCTGGATATTCAAGTGCTTTGGAAGACGGCTCATATTCAGGTAGCCAGACATAGATTTAAGTGCTTGCTCTACGTTTGCCAGTGGATTTGCACATGTTGTTTTCTTTCCTGAGATGTGCTGGGGCTACAGGGAACTCTTTTTAAGTGGGCGCGGGAATGGGAAACACAAGCGGAAGAGGGGTTTTTTTGCCTCCCAAGCTCCAGCCTCCTGTCTCTACCTCTTCTAGACGCCTCCTTTGCTCCTTCTGCTGCTCAATGCGCTTCTGCCTCTCTGCCAGCAGCTGCCTTTTGTACTCCTCCTGCTCGCGAAGCTGCTGCTCCTGCAGCAGTTGCTGTCTCCGAAGGGCCTCGGACCGTTCCTTGTTTTCCTGCTGTAGTCTCAGGAAATCACGTCGGAGAGTTGATTCTCCAGGCACATTGACAATGGAACTGCAACAAGAGGAAGTTAAAGTCTCCTGTACAATAAAGCCTGATGGGCCATTAAATACCTGTCCCAAAGCAGGGGAACATTAATAAAATATAGCATGACGTTAAATTTTAATCTTGTTTCTTTCGGAGCGAAGACACTGGAAGCATGTCAAATACACGCTCTCAGTGGAAGGCGTGAAATGAGGCCAAGCAAAATAAGGACCAACTCTGACATTGTGGAGCCCCTGACCAATCATATTTGCCATAAATCTCCCTCCATCCAGAGCTCGCTGGCTCTAAGCCGTATGAGGGGGAGCTTTAGCAGTCACAGAATAGGTATTCAAACCCTTTGGGTGGTTTGGGTGGCTTGTGCGTGCACTTAATAAGAGACAGAAATTTAGTGTGCTCCTGATTTATAGCCACAGATCTTTAGACTTACTCGGCATGGACTGCCCAGAGCTCTCCCAAAAGCAGTTATTACCTTGGCTCTCCTTCTTGTTCAGGCACTTCCTCCTCTTCTTCCTCACTTCCACTATATTCATACTCCGTCTCATCTAATGGGAAAGAAACAAAGGCCTAGATAGTGCTTATCTTTAATTTTAGGACAGTGGAGAGTTGCAGTAGCACCTTAGTGAACCAGTTCCTATCCCCTTCAGTGAGAAGATCTATCGCAGACCCTAGAACTCATTCTACATATACAAGCCCATGTACCCCCGCTTGTAAAGCAGCACAGTGCTTTGCAGCAGACTTTCAGCAAATTCCCTGAATGACACCTGGTTTTATATGTAAGACAAGACACCTGGAGAACCTCAGCACCACCCAAATAAAGAGAACAGGCTGCCCAAGACATTTGCTTCATAGCTCTTGTGATGGGTTATTTCCTGCAAGTCTGATTTATGGCACCATTCCAGGAATGAACCTACCACAGACCAAAAAAGGGAAAGGCATATATGCCAATATCTTCCTAAATACTGTTTAATGCTTGTATGGAAGAGGCACTGGCCCAGAAGCGAGTAAATTTAACTTATCTGAAAATAAGATACTTGAAATTGATATTCTCTCTGTAGAGGACAGAACAAAACCTAAAAGCCTGCTGATAGTCAAAATATGAATTAAAAAAGAACCTTTCAAGGGTTTCAGTTGTTTGGAGCTTTTCTAGGAGTGGGGATTTAGAATGCAAAGCAGGACAAAAATATGTATTTTTAACATGCTGCAATACTTGATATTTAGAAGCTGCATACCTTTCTCTCCTCTCTTCTTCCTGGTCCTGTCTATGTGGTCCTTAAGCTGGATTCGGACTTGCCTTTCATTTGGTTGGTCACGTATAAAGGGATGTTTCAAGAGTTGTTCTGTAGAAGGTCGCTGCATGTAATTCTTCACTAGACAACCTTCTATAAAGCTGAAAAACTTTTTTGACCTGAGAAAGCAGGGAGAGAAAAAAACAAAACAAAACAAAACAAGATCACAGGTAAAACTCAGCTCAAACATTTTTTATGTTCTGCCTCAAAGTCTAATTCCTTTCCTCAAAATGCATCATGTCCCAGAAGATGGTACAAGTGCTGTCTGCAAATGTGCCTCCTAAACAGAGCTGAGCGTGCTCCAGCTGAGCACTGGGCTGGATGGACACAGGGCTAGATGGACACAGGGTGACACCAACATACCTGCAGTGCTTAGGCACAGCCTTACAGTAATGTGCCCTCTTTCACAGGTATAATTGCCCTAAAAGGCAGGATCCATTAGTAAAGGCAAATCATGCAAACCCAGCTCTGCTACTTCTGGACCAGAGCTGGGTAGCATCCAGCTTGCTTGGAGCACAGGCAGGGCAGCTCTGGTGTGTCTCCACCTGCCCATGCTATCTAAGGGCACATCTGCTTCAGAACAGCCGTACCGAAAGCCGCAAGAACTGTGGCCAACATTCCCCTGACACAAGCAGCACCGCGCTGCTTTTGTACGCACCTGGGCTCACTGAGATAGGTCTGCGAGAATTTAAGAATTTTTTTTTTTTAACCTGAAGAGCCACACACAAAAAAATCCTCATAGAACAATAGGCAGGTGTCGAACAGTGTTGTCTGTTCAACACAGGCACTTGGGGTCAAATTCTCACTGACACAATTTAAGGGCATGGACTGAACTGAGCTCCTCCTGCACACTGCATAAAGTGATGGGGTATGGGAATTAGCTAAGCTGGAGCACCACCTTCCTAAATTTGCACTTCATTTGAACTCTTGAAAGAGGACATCTCCAGACAGAAGTCACCAAAACAGCCACCTTGCAAAACGCCAATAATGGAAGTGATCAAAACTGCATTTTTCATCATTTGGCCTATTTTCTCATGACTTGCCACTGAGCACACTATCAAAACAGTTGAGTCACAGCAGCACTGGCTTTGGCCAGAGTCACTTTTTGATTGCTGGGTGCTCTCAACCTGCTCTTGTGCTTGGGCGGCAAACACCTCTACTACATGGTTAAGTGTAAAAACAACAACAGTTTCCATCTATTGCTTCACTTTCCTACTGTAATCTAAGAGGCTGAATGCGAGGTAACTTCGCTGTTTTTTTTTTTTATTCCTCATGCCTTAAGTGTTATTATTCTAAATAAAAAGGCTAATAATGAAAGGCCTATGCAAATATTGCATATGCGTCTCTATTCCTTTAACATGCAGATAGAAAGTATGAGAGAGGGAGAGGGATGCATTGACAGTACAAGTGCATAAATAAGTCAATCCAGGCAAAGACCAAGCCCAGCAAGCAAGCCAAGTTTATATTATGTTGATATTGAATAGGCAGTCAAATCACTTTATTGTTTTGACAGGATCACAGCATCCTTTGATCACATTCAATCTATACGAAACCTGTTTCTAGGAAGTATTTTTGTTTCATATGTGCCAGTTGTAACCAGTAACTGGGAGGAAATCCTCCGATACTAATGGATTCTTCTCAGCTGGCAAGAAGTGCACACTCAATTCCAATCATTTACAATAATTATAGTAAAAGCCTTCATTAGTTTTAATAGCTCCTTTCAACTTAGCAACTAGAACACTATAGTACTGTTCTGTTTCTGTGTTACGATACATCTGAGAAAACATACTGCATATTAAGAGTGCTGCGGGAGTTTATTTTTTAAAATATTGATCTATTTGTCACCTTAATACAGACGCTGCTCTGTCAAGAAAAAAACCTCGGATTTTATTTTCACACAATTCAAGATAAAATTTCCCTGGGACAAACAGAACTAAATAAACAACGGATGCTTTTTATTTCATGCTTTGATTCAGTGGCACAGAAGATAACAACAGGGTGATTTTTGCTAACTTAAATTGCTTTACAGTTCTGTGGAAGCGGTAACAAAACAGCATGTGATGAGACACAAGAAAACATCACGCTACAAAAAGGGCTACAAACAAGATATAACTAACACATACCATTTCTTGGATTTTAACCGTGGGGGAGGGTTCCTGGGTATCAGAAAGAGCGCCCTCATGGGATGCATGTCACAAAGCGCTGAAGGAAAGAAAAAAAACCCAAACAGAAACATACAGATGTTGGCTTAGTTGCTCTCTGTCAATACTACGGCTTCAGCTTCCCCAACCATTCCCACCATCCCGACCACACAGGCAGCAGATGCAAACAGCAACACAACTAAATGGAATTAGCCTGAAATGACAATTCCACAGCTCAATGTGCCAAGGGCAGCCCCAAAAAGAGAAAGAGATCGAGGCATTTATTAACCTTCAGACTCAATCGTGATGGGACCATCTGTGTGCAGCCCTCCTCCATCCCCAAGTCATACAACTTATGTTCCGGTCAATAAAATACTGGGAGAGGATGATGGTGAAGGGAAGAATGACACAGTTACTGTTTCAAACAAACTTCACTCCACCTGCCCTCCTCTCCCACTATGCAGGCAATTAAAGCAGGATGCCTCTTTTTTTTTCTCCAGACTTGGAACTTTTCTCTATTCCAAGGCCTGATGGTTTTGAAGCACGGGAGGGTCTGTATCAAAAAAAGGATTCCCTGCAGAACCTAAATGCAAACCTATGACTTTTGTCAAAAGAGGTACCCTTGGTTTCAGCAGACGCTTAGTGGGAGTCCATTAAGGACAGCCTTTTCTCCTGTTTCAGAGCAAAAGCACCACAGCAGAGCCAATGCAGGGAAACAAGGGAGCAGGGAGGGAGGCTGCCCAAGAAAGGATGCTAGAAGCAAATCCTCTGTTTTTACCATCTTCCTATGCTTGACCTCTTGCATCATCAGTCTCAGCCTGAATGATCACTGGAGGAAGAGGTAACTCAGCAGAAATTCAGGAGAAACAGACTGATGTGAAGAGGATTCTGGATGCAGAAATAAGGGGCCACAACCTTGGCAGAGAAGTCCCTTGCATGCCTGTGGATCCCATCAGACCACCAAGCTTAGAGATGGACCCTTCAGCCATCGCTGAAGGAGGAGGCAGAGCTCACATGCCAGAGGACAGACCAAGGCAAGAGCTGTTCAGCATTTACGTCGGATCTTTGCTTATTGCTCAAATGCCCGTCTTGTGCTTTTACAAAAAGAGGGGCCAAGCTCTGCTTCGCTTTGGAAATGAAAAAATATTATCGTCCAATTCCAGGCTTACAAAACCCACAGACACAGCTTTTAACTGAAAGCCACCCGGGCAACCCAATGCACTGAACAAAAAGGTACAGCAAAAAGGAGGTCAAGTGGTAGCTCAAACGCTGTTAATACAGCGCTGGCAGAGGTGTCCTGGGAGCAGCTCTCAAATGGGCATTCATGCAAACGTGCAGTTAGGAGGGGAAAAAAAGAAACCCCAAACCATCAGACCTCCTAAAACATGAATCAAAACAAGAGCATTGTTCTTCGATTTATAAATTTTACATTAACAACAACAAAAATCAGGCAGCAGCTATAATGAAATGACCATTTTTTAGCTAGGAAAATATCAATACTTAATTTCAACATGATTATTTCAAAGACAGGTTTCAAGCTGGGCTGTGGTGTGGTGGTTGTTTATGTGTAAAAAAATGTAATTAACTCACTCTTAGGCACCTAGGCTGTTATTTTTTAAATACAGAGCTCCAGTTGGGGTTGAGGGTAAGCATATTTGCTAATTCAATACGGATTCTCATAAAAATTACCATTGAAAGCCAAAATATCATGCCTAATTTCTTTTCTTTTTAAATCCTGTCTTCCTAGCACATATCTGCTGTTTGCCTTGATATTCAGAAAGAATAAGTATGTGAGGGGAAAATAAGCTATAAAAAGTTTTGCGTTTTTGGTTTCCAGGTTTCTGTCTCAAAACTACCCATATCAACTGATGAGTATTCTCAACCAGGGAGCATTAAGTTCAATATTCCGTGTTGAAAACAGATTTACAGTTTAAGTCATGCCACTGCTAAGGAAGATCAACACCGCCCACTGACAAGTGGAAACAAAAGGAGAAGCAATGTTAGCATTACCCAGACTGACAGAAAGCTGACACAAAAACAATTGCTACAGATGCTTTTTTCATTAAGGTCAGATTTCTTGAGGCCCCACTGCACCTTGCCCCGGCTGAGGTTTCAGCATCCCAGGCCAGGCCATACACAAACTGGGACACAACTCCAAAACACAATATACTACCCATAGGAAGGAAGTCTGCCGCTCGATTAGCTTCCCAATATTCCTGCTATAGAAATTAAATTACTGCAGTCTGCACTGTAGTGCTTGAACACAATCCTATCTTTATCAAAAGCATTGCTATTTATGGGATTTTATATTTATAGGGCAGGCAAAACCAAAGAGAACAGAAATAACATGAGGATACTTTCAGAAACCTCAAAACCAGGTTCAGATTACAACCAGCATCTCCCAAGTATACATTTCAGTCTTAATCAGCCCACTGGAGAAGCACGCGTATCACTTACGGGGAGCTCCTTCTGCCATCTCTATGGCTGTAATGCCGCATGACCAAAGGTCACTCTGCATAAAAAGAGAGAGACCATATGTTAGTAGGTGGATCTACCCATTCAGACAGTAAGACAGTACTATTTACAGAGGCCCTGTAGGTGAGACGGAAACCAAATACCAAGGCTATTTAAATAACGTAAGCTACTGTCCTTTGGTAACAGTATCATAAAATCCTACTTCTCATATAATACATATATATACACACACAAATGCACGCACGTATTCATACAGAGTATGCAAACAATCCTTTCTAATAGCACATAAAAATATATATTCACATTAGGACAATGAAAAATACATTGGCCCCAAAGCTAAGTCTGTGAAACAAGAAAATTTTCAATCCTTGTTTACAAAGGACTGAACATTTCCCTATGGTAGATTCACCCTGTATCCGTTCCCGCAAACAAGAGAGGGAGACGTGAAGACTGTGGGGTAAAAAAAAACAGACCTGGCAGATGTTTTTCAGTGTCTAAACCAGAAAATAAACAAACAAATACAGATTAGTGGAATATACCCAGTCCTGAACTTTTTTCTAGTCCCAGTTACCAAATAATAGTTTTATCTAGGGGAATAGCCATCACTGCTAAACTCGCAAGAAGCCTCTGTTGGACACATTGCTTGGAGCCAAAGCAAACGTTCCTTCCCTCCCATCTCAGCTTTGCTTGAAACATTACAGAACAACAGTCCTTCAGCAGGAGCCTTTCAAGGTACCACCTGTGGCCAGCACCCCTGACCAGGGAGAGCCTGGCCAAGAGCCAGGAGGGTCCCACACAAGCAAGAGCTGGAAGAGTCCTGGCGAGGAACCAACTCCAGAGACTGCCGCAGCTTAAGGGGCAAAACACTGGAGGAGGCTGCTGAAAGACAGCTGTTCTTGAGCAAAGCAGTCGTCATTTCTGGTCACAATAATGACTTTTTAAAAAATTAGTCAAAACTAATGAGCAAATAAGCTGTTCTTGTACTACAAGCAGAGAAGCATTTCTAATGATCAGATTTTCAGACCCAGCAAGGCAATCTTTTCTCTTGGTCCAATCCAGCCATTTAAGCTAAACTGCACAGCCTCATGATCTTACAGAATCTTTCAACCATGAATTTTCTGGGGGCGAGAGCTCCCCCAAAGGGTAGCTCTCCCTACAGGCTCCACCAGGAACAATAAACAGGTGTTTTCAGAGGCAGAAGGAGTTATTTTTCACATCACTACTGCATTAACAAATATTGCAGAGAGTTTTTCTCCTTTATTAGATCATTTAATAGCCACCCTTCCTTCCTAATAACTCCATTTGCAAAGATATAAAGCACTACCTTTAGTACAATGAGCTGATGGATATAAAAAGTGATAAAATCAAGAGAAATACAATCAATCTGATCAATCTTAGTCAAAAGGTACAAAACCACCAATTCAAATAATTTGGTTTTTTTTAAAATAGATTTAGACATATACAAACATACTGATAGGTAACACCACTATCAATCTCAGCAAATTGATACAATTGATATTCAGCTCTAAAATTCATTGTAAGGCCTTAATCACAGGCTGTCTGATATCTTTGTTGCCCTTCTTGGTTAAAAGTTGGAACAACTGCATTAGTCTAAGTGAAGATTTTTTTAAAAGCATGTTTTCACATTTTTGCTTTCCTTGTGCTTTCATTAAAGCAAGTTGAGAAGAACTTTTAAGATTAGAGGAGAAATTTAACTTTAAATACACATACATAATATTCTTAAGGGTAGTTTTAATTACGCTTTAATTACGCTTTTGCAGTAATTAAATCTTTGGTTTGCAGCAAACTATGTAAAAAATGATCTTTGTTGAGAAAAGTTGCAATGGATAAATTTTCATCAACATATATATATGTATCTTGAAATCAGGAATAGGCACGGCTTAAAGAGCTCTTTCTGTACTTCACTGCCTCTCCAGACGGTGGTTCTATTTAAGGCAACACCTAAAATGCATTGTTCTGGGTTACTTCAATAACTGGGACATAGTCTAACACAATTTAAAGTACAATCATTATACAAATTGAGAACATGAGCATTTCCAGTCAAACTCTTTTTTGCCTTCTCTGAGCACCTACATCATACCAAAGTCCTACTCCTTATGTCTTGAAGCTATGATAATACAAGTAACGGCAGCTGTTAAAGGTCACGATTTGGCAGTGACCCATACCTTGTACTCCTGTAATAAGAATATACCTACACAAAATAATATTACTCCTACAAAGCATAAGAAGTCTCAAAAACTGCCATTGTTCATGGACGTTCATACTGCAAGTGTAGGGGTTTTGTATGTCGGGGTGTTTTTTTTCTGTGAACAGGGCTCTCTTACTCTGTAATCATACGTAGCATCTGGATTTTCGTCACAGGCAATAACTTCTGGAGCCATCCAGTAAGGAGTTCCAATAAAAGTGTTTCTTCTGCCAACTGTCCTGTCCAGCTGAGCGCTCACACCGAAATCCACTGCGGGTGGGAAAAGAGTAAAATAAAATAAGAGGGGAAAAATAATGCGGTGATTACTTCTGTAAGGTGATTTGGAAATAAAACCCTGTGGATGTTCCACGTGGGAAGACCACGCTGAGGAGAAATATGATGATTAATACTGAGGCAGCCGGGCCCTTGTGGTTCACATGCAACGTGCTTGGGCCACAAGCATCAAAAGACACGGCAGCGTACAACCACCTCTCCTGCACCTCTCACCGGCCTGCCTGTACAGAAGGGAGTGTACAGCTGCAAAAATACTGCCTGGGAGGCTGAGGAAGGGCTATCCCCTTCCCAAATGGTGAAGCCAAGCACCTTTGCCTATAGAGAGGGAGCTGCTTCCCAAAGGTACCTCTCATGCTATGGGAAAACCACACGCATGAACATGTCTGCTTTTCAGCTGTCCACCTTTTCTGCTCTAAAATCAGACAGCAAAAATAATCTGTTGCTCAGCGAATTGCTCTCTGCTCTAATGCACCGAGCAGATGTGTCCATACGACCAAAAGATGAGGACTGTTCAAGAGGTGCCAACTTTGAGCACATACGCACAGAGGTTGCAAAAGAGATGCCCATTTCATTACAGGGCAATTACTTTACAAGGGTGTTGTCCTCCCTTCAGTTCTCGCGCTCACGACAACAGAGATATATGCCTTTCTATACCAGTAACTGCATCTGCTCTAGGAGGGCTGTGTCAGCTTCACTGCATCCATCATCTGAGCGACACTGACGAACTGGTGTAGATGAGCTTGGTGTGAGCAACAGTTTGGGAGCTACCGTGCTCCACATTGGACCAAGAGGAGGAAAGCTCCCCGAGAGCTTCCTCCTCCAGCAGCCGGGACATCTTCCCATGCCTCGTGCAGCAGGAAGGTGTAATGCAAAACAGAAGGGATGTGGGCTGGGTGGGAGGGCTTTGGTATGGCTCTATATTTAACCAAAAAAAGGTGGCGAATGTAGCATGATACAAACACAGAAGGTTAAAGTGTGCAGTAACTGGAAGAGACAGATTCGAGAGAAAGAAAAAAAGAGTTTGTCCACTTGGAAGGAAGAGAAGAGGCCAGGGATAAGCACGGTTTTCAGCAGGCATGCCAGAGCTGGAACTGTGTTTTGAACTTGATGCCACAGCTCCCTCGAGTGTGCTGTCCAGATCGTATTTTCATGTCCAGAATCTGCACAGCAGGTGCTATTTTAATCAAAGCCAAATAAAAGAGTGACTTCCATCACTTCCCGACTCCAGAATAAAGGGAATCAGAACCAACCCAAGTCACGCACTGCTCGGTGGGGGGCACAAAATAGTCCCCTCACCAATTTCAGCATGAAAGCCAACATCTTCCAACAAAATGCATGCCATCCTCCCAAAGCAAGAGGAAATACGTGCAGGGTCTCGATTCACACGGGAACGGTGACAGTGCACATGCTACAGAACATGTCACAGGGCTCTTAGAGGATAAAATCAGTTTGGGAACAGCAGGAAACAAAGGTTGAATGAATGAGGAAGAGGACACGCGCGCCTACTTACCGAGTTTCACTTCTGCGTTCTCTGTTAACAACACATTTTGCCCTTTGATATCCCTGTGAATCACATGATGGGCATGAAGATGTGCCAACCCCTGCATTAAGAAGAGGAGAGGAAGGAGAGGACATTCAGAGTTAGGCTCTTGGCTTAGCAACAGGCTACCCATACCCGGCACCCCCAAAGCCCATAGCACTGGGTCTCAGGCTCTTGCTCAGTGGCTGGGTGCAATGGGACCCATGGGAGCCTCGTAGCAGCACATCACCTGCACAGCTTTTGGTAATGGAGCAGAGACAGAGGCCCCAGGTCAGGCACACGCTGTACCTAAATACAGCCCAACATCTGCACTGTGCAAACACCTCTCAGCTGTCGCGTGAAGAAAGTTCAGCTCCCAGAAATTCTCCGTGCAATGACGCTGTAAATGACATCAGCGTCAGTGTACGTCACTGACATCTGACACACGCAGGGTCACTCAGAATTCAGTCCGGGGAAGGGGGGTGGAGGGAGAAAGGAGGCAGCATCAGCATGCATATATGCACCCCCGGAAAGGGGGTGGCAGGGTGATGGACTGGCGGTTACACTTGAGGGCGAGGGACGACTGATGACAAACAAAAGCTCTGCTGCAAAGCTGCAGTTCTCTTCTCCAGCCTCCATAAATATGAAGCCAGATAATTGTTCCTCAGGAAAAAAAAAAACATGCAAAAGAAAAAAAGAAAGGAAAAAAAAAAAGCATGAGTATTATACTTTCCAAAGGAAACAAAACCTCCTGGCATACGGTGCTTTTTGTTGAGACAGCACCTGGATGCATGCCCCAAAGCGTTAGCCATGTGGAGGGAGGGCTGAGGAAGACATATGTTGCATTTTACTCTCTAATGTAATTGGGAGAACAACAGGCAACCCTCTTAGCAACTGCCTGTATTTTGGTTTCTCCTCAGCTCTCTGCTCGGAAAATTGTAGTCTCCAGTGGGATCGTCTTGCCTGTTCGTGTTGCCCTCATAGGCTTTTAATGTTTTATGAAAAATAAAGAAATAGAACCTTTACAGCTGCAAGAGGTTAAGAGAGTAGTGGTTGCTGTAGAGAAATATTTCCTAACACGTGTTCTTCATTAAATGATCATTTACCAGTTTGCCTACATAACCACTGGGCTATTTTCTTTTTTTAAAACAGTTAATGAGCGTGACAAAAAAAACACCATCCACAGCTCTTCCCCACACAGGTCACAAGCAAATCAAGTGAACGCCTGATGCCCCCAAGACCCTTCGCTGGCTGCTAATGCTAAGTGTGGTCTTATTTTTCACAGGAATGAAGGCTTTTCCACAGCTTCACACAGGATACTTTTTAAAGCCTTCTGCTACGCCAACCCAGCCAGAGAGATAATTGTCTGTTCTCTCCAGAGTACCATCTAACCTTACTGAAAAAACACATTTGGGTTTGCAAAAGGCTGGGAGGAGACAGAAGGGCATGTCTCCACTCTCCTGCAGTCCCCAGGCCCCTCCAACCACACAGAGATCCACTGGGTCGACCCTCACCTGTGTCTCCACCTGCACTAATCTTTGGCACTTTAGCTCATTTTAACTTTCTGTTACACAACCTCTGTCCTCCGTCTCTGACAAACTCAGTGTCAAATCAGGTTTTGCAACATCTCATAGCAATGGGAGTTTAGCATTCCTTTTTTCCAGATATTCCAGTTCCTGCTAGCAAGCAATTAAGGCTCCTTTTGCAAATCTCTCACAGGAATGAGAAAATAGCTTTCACCTAACTCTTTTCTGAGGTAAATAATTTTTTCCTTTTCTCAGCGAGCGTCACTACTTTACCTAAAGAGAACCTAGGATGAATGCAGCATAGCATGCAATACCTCCAAGGTCACACAGTTCTCAAATCAAGCATAAGATCAGTCCTGCAGAAGTTAGCTTTCCTCATATTAAAGCATCCTATCTATTTGATTTGAAATACAACCATCAGTAGGTATTTAACTTTTCTTCTCCCTCATAAACAACTTAAAATGTGCCAGCCCAAATGCCAGCAGCCAGACTCTCTCCTAGCATTTGGAATTACAGCAAGAGACCAGAATCGTACGTCTCCCTCCCTCACCACCTTAGAAATCACCAAGAAAGAGCGAATGTGTAACACGGACAACACCAGCATTGATTTATGCAAGAGCCAGTGGTGGTTTCCTTTAACACAAAGCCCTTCAGAACTTCATTTATGATGAGGCAGTTGAACAAACATACTGTGTAGTGATATGGGTAGGAGGCAATTTGTTTTATAAAGAAGCATGAGGAAAACCATACCAGATATACTTAGTGCAGCAAACAAATGCCAATTCAAAAAGCACTTAAATTGTACCAACTGGAAACGAAATATGAAGAGTAATTAGTTAAAGCTTCAGTTTTAGAAAAACTGGTAAGTGGCATCCCTCTTCCTGAGAAACTTTTGCAGCGCCGTCTGCCAGCCCTCTACACGCACAGCCACGTACGACGTAGCTGCTTACTCTAGATAGGCTGCAGGAATATACAATATGCGAGCACATCGCAGCACAGAAGTCCTGACTGCTGGCCTGAGCCAACACAGACTTGATTAGGAGCAGAGAAAGACGGCTGCAAGCACATTTGGAAAAGCCCATTCTGCACCCTATTGTGTTGCGACACTGTTACAACCTCAGGCTTCTCAAAAACAGTGTCTTACGGACCCTGCTTCACAGCTTCTACAATAAGTAAGGTCACTGGTTCTTCTGCTGGCTTCTCATGACTAAAAATTGCTATTTTCTGCAAAGCTGCTGTTACAATACAGTACAACTCACACCGAGTTAAATGATGTGGAGCAGACATCTATCTGCTCCTACGCACTCTCCAAGTGATGACATGGCTAATGGGATTGATCAGAAACAGCTTTTTGCAGACCCTCAAGCCAGGCTACATCTCTATAAGACTGTTACTGTGTTTTCAAGTGGAGCAGACTGTTTTCCTTACCCGAAGAATCTCTCTGGAGATATATGCTATCCAGTCTTCTTTCAGAGTATTCCCTTTCGTGTTCTTCACAAGGTCTGTGATAGAGCCTGCTCCACAAAACTCCATAACAAGCTGCAAAACAAGTATCAGCATACAACCAACATTAAACACAGTTCCCAGCTGTCTAGTGAAGCAAAATCATCAGGTTGCAGCATCGATTTGGGAAACCCTTGTGAAGCAGAGAATATCACTTATTTTACATCTCTGCCTGGAAAATGGATTCAAACCAAATGTCTCCAATGTGTGTCAGACATATATGGAATATGTCTCACATTAGTTACCACATTTTCAAGGACTGATTTAATCACGATAATTTAATGCTGGGAATCTGGATTTGCTCAGCTATGCAAAATGCATTAGCAGAAACAGGAGTAAGAGCACATCCAATGCTGAAGGAATCAAACTGATCACACCATTGCAACACATCTTATTCTTTAACTCACATTTATTTATGGAAGAACATGCACGGATGTGTGTACCCTGCCATTTCAAACCCAAACAAAAAAATCCTCTAGAGGGTGTAGATGAGGTGTGATGAGAAATGTAATGGGTACAATTCTCAAGTGCAGCTTTCTTTTTACAGCCACACATTCTTACTGCTCAGCTCATCTGCCTTGTTCCCATGAAACATGTTACTATCCATCTGGGAAATGGGGGGAAAAAAGTTACTTAAAGAGCAAATCCATTGCTAATAGCAAATCTTGGTTCAGCCATCCTCTTAAGGATGCACAATGAGCCTATGTGATTCACTTATCTATCTGTTCAGGCAAGCACCAAATTCTATTAGTTTGTCTTTCCATAATGTGATATTTCTGTCATCCTCAAACTATATCCAAAAGGGAAAGACTTATGAACATGCTTGAGACATATCTCCTTACCCACAGTTGGTCATCATGTCCTGGAGGACTTTTCTTAATGAAAGCACCATAATAAGTTGCAATATTTCTATGATGAGAATATTTCTTTAGCATATTAATCTCCAGTTTGATTTCTTCTTCTTCATCCTTCGGAAAAAACCCAAAAAAAACATGTTTAATACACCACGTACATTATTTATTTCCTCTTCTCTTTCACACAAGTAGATTTTTTAAAAGTTCAATTTACACCAGCATCATGCTCAGTAAACACATCCTGTGTTCATGCCATCAAAATCCCGTTTATTGAGATGGTCTAAAACAGACCTTTACTTTCCCAAGTTTTCAGTAGTGAAAAAAAGCAAATGAAGGATGCACTGGACTTCATCCAATGATGGAGCAGGACACAATCTGTTTAAAAACCCTATGTTTGTAATACCTTAAGCAAATACATAGCTAGCAGGCTTTCATTCTACGTAACCCAGAGAACTAGAAAACCGAAAAAATCTGTGAATTTACTATAGAAGAGAATTATTTCCATCTTCCTCCTTTTTTTCCCTTTAATTTTGGAAACTGCAACCAGTTCTATTTAAATGCCAGACAGTGGCTCAGGGCAGCCAGCTGCCAAAGGTGGGGTCCCTCCATGGTGGGGACCACAGCGTCCCCACCTCGGTGCCAGCATGGAGCTGGTGCAGGAAAGCAGAGGTGGAGATCAGGAATTCCCCTCACTGCACAGACAAGGCGTTCGCCTTGTGCACAAGTTTCCTCCTCCTCCATCTGCCTCTGTGCAGGAAGAGCAAGTGCATCAGGAAGAGAGGGCCGGGAGCCCGGGCAGTAAACAGGATGCTGGGACACAAAGGCAGAGGAAGGATTTCCCCTGGCTCCCCCTGCCTCAGTGAGGTGCCAAGCAGAGAGCAGCTCAGGTGAAGGGAGGTCATCCCTTCAAAGAGCTGAAATGGGTAACGCTGTGCAACCACTCCTTAAAAATACCCACAACCCGTTTTTGAAGCAACAGTAGGATGTGTCGCGTGGAAGGATCTACGCGTGCTTTGAGGTGATGTCTGAGCAGGCAGCCAGCAGATACCGGAGAAGAAGGAGCAGACACCATCCCACCCCCAGCTCTCTTACCACACCTAGACAGTGGGAGCCTTCATCTAGCACCTCTCAAGGCAACGAACGAAAAGGCAGCTGGTTTACCCCTTTAGGCACAACCTTTATTCACTCCACAATTTTCTAGCCTGAGATATCCAGGAAGAAAATGTCTACCTTAAATTGATTCCAGGAAGAAACCGAAACCTCTGTTCCCTAGGGTGGCTGGCTGATGGAAACGGTAGCACGTATTTTGATTATCCTGTAATGTCAAAGCTGATTACATGAGAAAATTTTAAGCCTTAAACTTCCTTGCAATTTGTACCACGCTAGCAATCAAATATCCTATCCATGACATATGCAGATGTTAATACTAAGTACACGTTAACTATTTATACACACTGGTACGCATGGCTTTAGCAAAAGAAACCACCCTGTGCTACAAAGCAAACAATTATTTCAATTACACTAATAGTGGGATGCAGTGCTTACTCGTAAATTATTATGAGAGAATTCCCAAAATGCACCAGGGATAAACTATTCTTAAATCTTCTCATGACACATCTTTAAAGTAAAATACTGTGTATTTCTGGAACACTGAACAAAATAGTAATATAATCTTGTAAATCAAAGTTCCCAGTGAACAGCAGCCCTGGGAGAAAGCGTTATCAGGACAGCTTTTTGAGCCAAAAGCTAACTTGGTGCCTCCTCAGCTGCTCCGGTTGCCCTTGCTGTTGTGTGATTTTTTTAATCTATTTAGACCGTATGTCAAAAGAAAAAAAAAAAAGAAGAAGAAGAGTACAGGCTCATACTAGAAACTACCACATTGAACTTTGAATTTAGGCAAAAAAACTGTAATAAGAGCTTTGTTAAACTTAATGGTTTGGGACTTAACCGCTGATAGGTTAATACATATAATTGGATTAATCTGCTGTTTTGTACTGACTTTTCATATAAAAATTATTTCCTACCCTCAGCACATGAACACAATAGCTTTTACAATACAATGGGCAGGATGTCCTAAGGGTTGTTCATGTTTATGCATTGTAACAGCCAAAATGACAATGCTTAGATAGGATCTATTTCTGAAAAATAAAATAGTACCCTCCCCCAAAACCCCAAAGAACAAACAACAACAAAAAAGGCGCGCACAGACCCAGCAGACTGCAGGCAGTTACTGCTCTTTCAGTTTTTCCTTGCAGCTGCGTCAAAGCACCTGCTCAATGGCCTGCAGCAACCCTAAGCATCTCCCTTAACTAAGGCTAATAATGGTCCTAAACTCCTATTTCAGCTGTCATTGAGCATTTGTCCACAAGACAAATAGCGACTCACCTACAGTTCAATCCAGTCCAAATTCCAGCCTACAAAAATAAATGGATTCAGTAATTCTTGCCAGGCTTTAGAGGCCTCCACTTACTTAGTGTGGATCGATAACTCCCTGGCACTGAGTCCTGAAGACTTTGTGGCGACAGGAACTATCATGAGGATTAATCAGCATGGAGAAGGCTGCAGTACCATTGCGGTACAGCAACTGGTGTAAGATTAAAAAAAAAGAAATTAAAAAAAAAAAAAAGGTGGCCAGACCAAAATTGTTCTGTTCCAGATTCAGGAACGTTTTTTTCCAGGGTACAATTGATTTCATCCCAAGGTGGACATCTGAAAGAGGCCAAACAATTGTGCGCCCTACCGGTGTTTACTTCTCCCCACTAACTACAAAAGGAGGATGAGGTCATTAGCCAAAATCCAGACACCAATCTTGCAGATGTCTCTCATCAGGGTGAGATGAATCCCACCCAAAAATCTCACCGGATAAGACCGTTTCCGCACAGGACTCCTTATGGACAGATGCGCCGCCGGGAGGGCAGGCGGCAGCCTGCAGCAGGGATCCTCCTGCACAGAGGGAGGTTTTTCGGCGGCCGTCACGGGATTTGGATGTGTGAGCTGGCCTCAGGGACGGAAGGTCCCTCATCTCCTCCCGACAACACACGCGCTGCACCACCACCACTAACAGTCCCTCCGTTTGCAGAGGCACCAGGATCACAAAAGGGGAAAATTAAAACCGACTGAGGCGAGAGACTGTCATTCTCATGAAGGAATACAAAAGTACATCCTTTTTTCTTGGAGGAGAGAGGCAGCTGGTGAGCCCTTCCTAGTGATTTTATGCAGCTGGCATCAATTACCACTTTAAGCCATTATCTGTGGATACAAACTCCCATTGAAACCTTCTTTGTCTGGCCTGTGATGGGGCTGGTGCAAGTGTTTTATACTTATACATTCGCTGTCTGTCTGTGACAGCATGTCTGATTACTAGTAATTTTTGCAGTAAGCTATACTTTTGCAAGATTCACGTGGTTAAATCAAGCTTGGAGCAGCTTTCCTCTCCCTTTCCATGTGTTTCCCTTCAGAGATTAAATGGACATGTCAGCATCTCTAGGGATTTCTAACCGCGACGCTGTTTTATCAAAACGACTTTGCCTGTAAGATTAATAACCAAATACGACGCCCGCACAGAAATCCACCTATATACACAAAGGTCATATCTAACCATTTTAATTAGCACATTAAAAATAAAACCAGGCTTGCTACCTCTCAACATGCCACCTAGCGGCGCCTGATCAGCTTGCTTATGGCTGTAGCACAAAATCTCCACACCGCTTGCTCTTCCATTCATTGCTGCACGCTAAAGATCAGATTTTTTTTCTTTTTTTGCACGCAGACAGCAAATCAATGACTTGTTATTTTCATGACAATACCATTTACAAAACTGTGATGATTTAAGTATCTCAATGATTTAAGTATCTGACCATGGTTGCCACTGGAGTAACTCCCAGTCAAATAAAAGCTACTAGAGCAGATCCATGTCAGGAATATTAATCTGGACAGCTCAATTATGCCATTTCAGCACATTTTCCAAAGGTAACCCCTCCTGCATCATTATTGCAAGAAAATCCTGCTTATTTATACAAATTCTTAGAAGATGAGGAATTCAGAAGCACTCTCTCTGACATCGCGGTAGGGAGGGAGAAGGGAACTACAGCTCTAGAAGTGCCAGAACCAGGGAGGATACAACCAAAGGAAAAAAACAATCACTCCATGCCTGCCCCATTTTTATATACTTCCCTAAACATCGTTGTCTCGGTGCCTCAGGAGCCTCAGCAAAACAGTCCCGACCTGCCCCAGCACTGCAACTGGTACAAGACCCCTACGAGAATCTGTCTCTGAGAAATAGACCCGGGGGAGCAAGGGGGGAACAACACTGTTTTCCAAGCTCTGTAGTACAAGGAAATTATTTCAGGAGCTGATTTTTTTTTTTAAAAAAAAAAAACACACCTAAAGGTACAGTGAGGAAGTATCCCAGGGCATGTAAGCGATGACTTTCCATCCACACTCCTCTGGGTAGAAGAGCTGTCTGACCACTGCTCTTCGCTAGCTGTTGATTCTGCCCTCTCAAGGGATGGCACGTGTCAGGGAGGAGAAACTCAGGACAATTGCAGAAGATTTTGTTTACCCTAGTAGTACGATGAGGGGAAACGTGAATGATGAAACACAGCCAAGCAAGGATAAAGCAAGACAATGTTCTGTGATGAAGGTAAGAGCAAGTTTACCTGTCCTGCCAGATGATTTATATGCTGCCCTAAATCAGTTTGCAGAGGAATACAAATTGGTCCCTTTAGTAACTTTCCTTTTTGATTTAAGAAATGAGACAGTGACAAATCTCAGCTCTCCCTGCACAAATGGCATCCAGTGATTTTAAGCTAAAACCAAGTGTTTTAAGAATTAACACCACTTCCCAACACAAAACCCAAACACGCAGGCAAAGGGGGATGGGAAAAGGGAAGCCTCCAAGTCTCCTTTCCTTTGCTTTCCCCCACACTGCCCCAGAAGCTCTGCCTGCCTATAGCCAGGGAGCTGCAGTGCCTGGAGAACAGCGGCTGGCGACTCTCTACCTGGGGTTTCAGAGTGAGCTGAGCTGCTGAGGACCACGAGCTCCAGCGGTGGCTTGCAGGATTTGGGGATCTTTAAATCACAGGAGAGCTGGGATCTGTGTGGAGGGGCAGACAGAAGCCTCAGCCCAAGAGAGGGGAAAGGGAGCGCTAACCCACAGATGCCCAGAGTGGTGGAGAGGAAACTGGCTTGCCTTCAGAGGCACTGGAACCACAGCGACTCGGCCTTTCTTTCACCATCTCCCCCCAATAGGCAAGTTGAAGAAAAACAGGAGAAGCCTACAAGAAACCCAGTTTATTTTCCTTTCCGCTTCCTCTCACTTTTCATTTCTGCTCTTCACCCACATAAAAAAAAAAAAAAAGTCCTAAAACACACCAAACGCAAACAAAAATTTTCCTGGATAAATCATGACACCAACTTTTGCAAACCACAATTCTGCTGGTGTGTCACATCCTCCCTCCTCCCTGCACCCCAGTCCTGGCCAGCATCCATTCGGAGCTGAATCTGTACAGGACAGGGAAAGTCTGAATAGTGCCTAGCACAATAGGTGACCTTTTCTGGTGCTGGAATCCATACTACATGCACTCGTTAATAAAGTTCTCACACACGAGGGAGACGTTTTGGCAAGAAGAGTTGGGGCAGTATGCACACAGCGCGGTATTTGAACCGGGAGCTGTGGTGCTGCCTCCAAGCCGGGAAGGAGATTGTAATTTCGGGAGGAATCTAACCACAAAAGCAATGAGACTCCGGGCAAGTCCCTGCCAGCGCCTGCCAAGGTAGGAAGTTCGTATAAAGCAGAGCAGCTAGCAGTGCTGAGAGCACAACGTGGAGAAACGCGATCCTCTCCAACGCCACAGCGGAGCGTCGGAATCGGGAATATGATATTAAATAGTTCTTAAAAGAAAATACCGAACACAAGCTTCATGGGAGGGAAAGCCTAAACTGTTTAAAAGAAAAGACTTTAATCAAGACATGCAGTAAACATTTAACAAGTCCATATACAGTCCCTCCTAAATCTTAACATCCAACTTTCTTATTACATCCTGTCTTTCTTGAGAGTCTTTTATGGAGCCTTTGAGCTTTGTTACCCTCAAGCTAAAGACCTCATGCAAGTTTATTTCCCTTCTGTCTCTCTCCTCTGTTACCTTCTCACCCCAGGCATTCACTGTGCCTGTCCCACTTTACATGCAAGGTCTCTCTTTCATGGACCCCTTACCCACAGACTCTTCCCACCCTGGCATCAGCACATTCATTTCTCTGCACCATCCTTCAAGTCCTTCCCAAACACGTACTTGTTCAAAGGCCTCCAGACCGTTCGCCCTTAAGAAAATGTGTCCATCGTGCCACGCACTCAGTGACACTGAAGGAGCACTAGACACCCAGAAGGCGATAGCGTTGGTGGTGCCCACCATTGCTGTGAGGGTGCTTCTCAGAGTTTGCCCCTTGTCCACGTATGCAGCCCATGCAGAGAAAGCCCCTCACAGGCTTTACCATTTGCGAGCTTTCTGGAGCCCATTTTGTCACTGTGAGCTGCCCACCAGCCTCCGAGACGCTTCCACCGCCAGCACAGAGCCGCGCTGCCAGAAGCAGCAGACCGGCAATGCTCTGCTCAGGCAGAGCGATCACAGAAGATGGCTGTGATGCTTTTTCAAGGGTCAAAAAAATCTTAGTTTTGTGAGAACTGGCTGGGAGAACAGGGCTGTCCTTATGACCACATTTGGTTACCTTCAGCCACAAGATTTCATCAAGCAGGTTAGAAACACACTTCCCAACACATGCAAAACAGAGGCTGCTTTGTCTCCCCTTGGCACAACACCCTCTCTACTGCACACTAAAAGCACCATCTGAAACAAGAGAGAAAATGAGCCAAATTGTTCTCAACAGTGCCATCGCTGAGGCTGCAGCCATAAAGCAACAATTAAATTAACTGGACAAAAAAGCATGAGGGACAGCTAGCTCCTAAGCAGGGTCCCAGCACTGCCCGAAGGAGCCTGTGTAGCAGCATTGTGCAGGCACAGGAGATGGAATCACGTGCAGGCAGGAAGGAGCCAAAAACCACGTGAAGACAATGCTTGTCTGTTGTCTCTCCCCAAACCACCTCCTCTGCCAATCACTCCGACAACAATATTTTCTTTCTTGCCTGATGTGCCCATGGTGCCTTTGCTGGTCACTGAATGAGCTGTGCTGAAGGCACAGAGACTGCACCGCTGCCGACCTCCCCCAGTAAAACCCCAGGATGCCACATTTTTTTCCGAAGACAGCCAAGAGAGAAACCTCCTAAGGGCAAATCCCTTCAACCATTTCCAAGGCTAGTCCCTTGATCCTGATCATGATTACTTAAAAGAGTTTCCTGCTCAGATTGCATGTTTATCCCAGCTATACAATTCAACTGTCCATCCTCATCAAGCCTAAATTATTTACAAGTTATGCAACAAGCTAGCCTTGTACTGACATCTTCAGAGCTCTCATAAAAGAGGAAAGGTTTAGTACCCTACTTCCATTACTATTATTCACACTAAAAATGCTTGTTGCTATACAATTCTACATACAGTCTCAGTTTTTTTGTGATCAGAACAAGCCCTTGCTAGCAGATATGAAAAATAAGTCTGTGTGTGAAGGAAAGAAATTAAAACAATTTCCTTTATGCAAAGCTCCAGGCTCAGACAATAAAAGGAGACATAGATGCTGAGAGAAAACAAGGTTATGCACAAAGCCAAAAAGTTGCACAGCTTTTCTACTTCCAATCTCAGTGTGTGTTTGATGCCAAGGAAAGCAGTATCTCTGAGGGCAACAGAGCCAGGGGAGGCATTTGCCCACCGCTTGGCCCCTGTTCTTCCCAGGCAATGTGGAGCCCCAGCACGCCACCACTCCCACCTGGAGGGCAGAACTCCTTCCCAAAGGGGACCAACACATGGACCCCTCTCTGCGTTTGCCGTCTAGACACTGCTGGGCCACAGTTTGGATCTGGGAGAAGGAAAAGGCTTCCAAGTCCTGCAGGTTTGATGCAGCTGAAGAGATTCAATGTGAACTAAAGTTCTAGTTTGAAACTAAGCTTTAACTTTGAGGGAGGTGGGCAGAAGGCAAACATCTGAGAGAACAGAGAAAACAAAAGGCTGAAATGACTGAAAGTGGATTTCCTATGTACCAAATGCCACACAGAAGCTGTATGAGCAGAAATTTAAGCCAGGAAGGTAAAATACAGTAAAAATGGCAGTTCTGGCATAACACGAATGTTGTTCTAGTACACAAGTCACGAAAACCTATAATTACACGAAGACACTGATTCCCTCACAGGATAGATTCGTTCAGTACACAGCCTCACACCCACACTGACGAACAAGTCCTGTAGATGAACAGTGAAGAGGAATTTACTAACAACCCCTCTTTTATTTTGTACACTGAATGAAACCCAAATGCTAAAAAACAAACAAAACACCCCAACAGTTTGCAATCATGAACCCAAAAGCTGTCATCATGCACACCTGAACAGGAACAGAACAAAGGAGAGGAAGGAGAAGTAATTCCACTTTGGCGTTTCCTCGGGGCTGTTTCACATAGGATCCTTTATTAAAAAGAGATGGGGCTGGAGAAGCAGCTGACAAGAGAAATTCAGAAGCTCCATCACATGCCCCCCTTTCTTTGCCTGACAGTGATGGAGGGCTCGGCAGTGCTCAGTACGTAACATGATTTATGCCAAAAGCAAACAGATTTCAGAAGCAGAGGGAGCATACTGGCAATAGTACTCCAAAAATCAATCATATGTTAAAAATAAAATAAAATAAACTCTTAAAAATACGGGGGAGCATGAACAAGCACCACCACAATTGCCAGCAGTGAGCAGCTGGCAGCCACAAAGCAAGTACCTCGCACTTCCAGGAGACACAGTCCCACCGGTGACCTTCACCCCTCTATGGGACATGTTCCACCTCAGGTGGACAGACCTGTCCCCTTACAGGCACCTTTCCCCCCATGCTAAATTGCAGGCGCCCAGGGCAGCTGCGCTCCAGGCTTCAGTGCAACCACTTTGTGCCTAAAATGAGACAAAATGAATCCAGGCTTGGGTAGCCTCAAGGGTTAAGGCCAGCAGACAGCCACTGGAAGTCTACAAGTTTTATTAGCAACTTTGGCTTTTGAACCCAAATCAACTGGTAGGTGGAAGAAGAACTTTGTAACACATTGCTAATCCCTCAGCTGTCCACATTCCCTAAATCTTCTAGGCTTTAATTAAGCAAACCCTCCTCATTAAAATGTTGCGAGTGCTGCAGTTTTTCCTTCCAAATATTTAAAACTCCGTCTGCAACACTAACAAAGCCCTGCATTTTGTCAGAAAATGAGTACTAAGAACAGCCCTGAAAACAAAATTACTGCATTTTCTTTGCAGCCCATCAATCCACTTCTATAAAGTGACATACTTCACTTAGCCCATTACTATGAAGAAACAGATTTAACACTTCTTTTCTAAAGTGGTGTACCTCTGTCTGAGGTACACCTGCCAGATGAAATGACATCTAACAGCCATTACATCCCCAAACATCGAAAGTAATACATTGGCTTAGGAGCTAATACCCATGTTTAATGCCCGTTGTACATGCTGCTGGTAACCGGTGCCCTGTTTTACACCTACTAAAGGAAAACTTCAAATTTTGGGCTACACTACAGCCTCCAAAACCTCCCTGTAAGCAAGGACTAGTGTGAGATCATGATCTGACTTATTCAACACAAGGTTTCTTTTGTGAAGCAGCCAAAATATGCAAATTACCCAGGAATAAAAGGAACCGTCCGATCTGTACATGTGTCTTACAAACACAGTTGAACGACACAGTGCGAGTGCACAAGTCCTTACAAGTTTTAATTTCAGGTAATCTTTGCCTAAAGGTTAAACACTTTAGCTCCTCTGGTCCAATATTAGTCACTGCTCAGCCTGTCGGTAATCTGCAACCTTCTCCCCTGCCTTACACAAAGAAAGTACTGCAAATGCAAAACGCCAGGCATGAACAGGGAGGACCCAAGAGGTTCAAAGGCCTGTTCCTCTCACCAGACGAGGGGCAGAAGGGATCTCAAAGAAAGCTGCGACACCAGCCCACCGTCGTGTGTTTGAGAAACAGGCTGAATACATACTGTCTGCGCAGATGGTGGGCGGCTGGGGCGAGGAGAAGGGAGGAGATCTGACCAAGCCCTACAGGCTTGTCAAATTCCATTTTCAATTTTAAAAATAACCCAGAAAATACCTTCAGTTTCTTTCACCGGCATTGCAAGCAAAGACTGCTTCAAAAGCCAGCAGGAGGAAGCTTGCTTCTCCTCCCTTTGCCACCATCTCCACCTTCTCTTCCTTCTCTCTCTGGTTTGGTGAGAACTGCTCCTCCCAACAGCGACAGAGCGGAAGGTCAACATCAGGTCGGCAGCTGTGAGACAGCCAGCCCTACACACACCCGCAGAAATACTCTGTCCGAGCCCTCAAACCACCTACTTCTTCCTAGGGAGGAACGGGCTCCTTCTGCAAAGGGCAAACCCAGGCTGGTGACTGGTGCCAGACCAGACCCAGGGTTTCTGCTCCTCCACGCTCTTCTGCAGCATTCCTGAAACCTACAACCCAACAGCAGCTTTGGGGGTGAAAAAGCACCACCAAGCTCAGCTGCTCTGTGGCAATGAACAGAAAAGAAATAACTAGAAATATACGGGCTGAGAGCAGCTTTGCTGGAGCAAAGACCTCTCCTCAACTTGCTTCTTCACGTAAGAACAAGATGCACGCTTATAACCCTAAGGGTTTTCAAAGCAGGAAGGAATATGGATATTATATTTTACCTCTAAAATATACTTGCTCTCAGAAATACAGCTCTTTTTTAAAAAGGAAATGCATTACAGAATGATTTACAACTGACTGACAAGATAATGAGGATGACTCTGTAATTATCAGGTCCAATCACTCAAATTACAATTTACCAGCAGACACACAAACTACTTGATTCACAGCTAGCATTTTCTTCAGCACACACTAGGTCCTTCCTAAAACAAGAGAAGAGACAGACAACCTCTATCAGTAACAGACAAATGCGGCTGCTGACAAGAGGAATTCAGGGACGTCTGTGAGGGGCAAATTTCCCTTCATGTTTGTGCCAAACCCCTCCGGAGGACAGATGACAACCAGGGCTGCAACCAAAAGGCTTTTCCTTTGTATTCAGACAGGAACAGCTGTTAGACAGGTACAAAGGTACGGCTACATCTGGGCACATGTGATAAGTGAGTTCTTTATAAAATCAATTGCTGAGGTTTTGATTTTCTTTGGTAGATTAATGCTGACTTATGCACAGCATTTAAAATCGCCCTGCGCTGCCAAAGCTCTATAAAGGCTGTGCGCTTTAGTGTACAAGTAAGTGCACTTGGCGTTACGCCACTATGTACAAAATCATTTTCATGCAGCTGCCAGCAGAAGGGAACTATATTCCTGGACCAGATGTTTTTGTTGTCGGCGCTGCCAAGCACGCCTGGAAACCTCACAGCTGAGCGGTGCTGCAGGAGTGAATTAACAATGAACAGAGTCACAAGATGCTCATGTCCATCTATCAGACGGGGCGTCACGGCCCCCTCTCCCCGTTCTTCCCCCTCTCCGAGCAATGAAGCTGCCGATAGCCAGCTAATTATTTACCTGCCCGAGAAGAAAAGCCCTTCTGCCTCCACCAGGATAAATAAAAGCAACAAATACTTGCAGAAAATATTACACCCCCAGCTGCGTTTACCTGTAGCTGGACAAGTGACAAAGAGACCACGATTAACAGCCAAGAAAATAGGACTGGAGAAAATATAAATGGTCCTAATACTACAGTACGTTTGTTTTTGCTGCTGGGCTGTGAACAGGCTTGCATTTATTAAACGGTATTTCACCTCAAAAATCAGACATGCTATGGCATCTCACTCTCCAGTTTAAAAACAAATAGCTCAGATCCCAGCACAAGTCTCTCACTCGAGCTGAAACCCTGAGGGCCCTAGCTGAAGTTTGGGGACAGAAGTCCACTTCCCAACCCCGACACCAGCTCCTGGTGAGGCTTGGCTGCCCTTCACCCTGCTGGCCCCCATGCTGCAAAGCAGGGGCTCCCACCAGCCCCCAACCTGCTGGCCTTGCCTTGCCTTTTGCAACTGCACCACGACTAGCAGAGGGGACCCGTGAGGACTACAGGGACAGAAATAAATCCTCAGACAGCTGCTTAAAACAGTGGATGCGTATGCACAGCAGGCAGAAAGTAGTCTGAACAGGAACAAGGGAGCCAGGCACTGACATCCGGGTGCTGATAAGAAGAAAATGAGGTTTACTCAGCCCAAAACTCTCCCGTGACAGGCCCACCCTAAATCAACCACAAAGTCTGTAAGAGAAACCTGAGAGGCCAGACTATCTCACCCAGAAAGAAAAAACCCTGCACCAGGCAGGGAAGAGGTGGAAGCACACCCGCCTCCCCATCCAGGCCGCAGCCCTCCCCAGGGCGGCAAAGGGCAACGCCGCTCCTTTGGGTTTGTGGTGAGGGGGTCGCTTCTTTGTTTATTCCACTCACTGGGAATCACGAGTGTTCAAAGCAAAAGGCAGCAGAAAAAGGACGTGTGTGTGTGCGTATGTGTGTGTTGCGAGCCTGCTGAGAGCTGCTTTGGGGTCTCTCTCCTTACACAGGCAGTTCAGAGAGGCACAGCCTGCTCCCATACTGCAAGCCACTGTTAAAAAGCAACAGCAACTTGACTGTAAAATAAACACACGCTTAATGTGTTTTACGGAAATCCTCCTATACAAAGGACGGGGAAAAGGCTGAGGTACTTAATGCCTTCTTTGCCTCACT
>VYZW01024942.1:0-18497 GCA_013401315.1 Balaeniceps rex | reverse complement strand
TTTCCCCATGTCCCCCTGTGCCCCCCCTGCCCCCGGGTCCCCTGTGCCCCACTTCCCTCTAGACGCTCCATGACCAGCCCTGCTGCACCCCATGTCCCCCCCGCCCCCTATCCCCCCGTACCCGTGGGCGAGCGGCTGTGGGCACCCCGGGGACACCGGAGCGGGGCCCAGCTGTGGGGCGCTGAGCCGGGTGGTATCACAGGGCTGGTGGCAGCCGGGGGCTTCAGGGCCAGTGGGGGGAACCCAGGGGCAACGCAGGGTCTGGGCAGAGCTGCGCAAGGGGAGTGGGAGGTGGGCGAAGGCCCCCGGGGACCGAGCACCCATGCTGGGCGGGGGGAGCCCTGGGTGCTCGGGGGCGGCCCTGGGGTGTCCCAGCTGGGGCAGGACCACGGCTTAGCACTGGCCCCCCAGCTCCAGGGATGAAGGAGAGAAACCCCCAGGGACCCACCCAGGGCTTCGCTCTGGTGCTCGACCAGCGCCGAGCCAGCTCAGGGGCCTGGAGAGGAGCACGAGCAGGGGCAGCAGGACCCCGGGCCAAGGCGCGACCCCTCTCCCCCTGCCCATGGCAGAGCCCCCCCGGAGCCAGCTCGTGGCAGCGGGGGCCCAGCAGGAGAGCAGCAGACACCCGGGTTTCAGTAACCCACCCCGATCAGGTTGCAAACCCAGGGGAAGCCCCTGGGCCTCCTCCGTCCCCTGCAGGGCCGAGGCAGGGAGCCAGCGCGGGCACGGCCACGGGGCAGGAGCAGCCACCCGCGCCCTGGCAGCTCCCGTGGCGCGGGCACAGGACCAAGGCACTGCAGGGAAAAAAGCCCCTAAAACCCCGGCGACTTTCCCGGCAGTTGTTATTGACAGTTCCCAGAAGGGCAGGACCGCGGCGGGGAGAGGAGTTACCTTGGGGACCTCTCCAAGCCCGCCAAGCACAGCACGTCCCCTTCCTCCCACCAGGATGAGGACAGTGGCCACATCCTCCCCACAGCGCCCACGGGCACCGTGGCTGGGGCTGCGACGGCGCTGGCCTGGGGGTCCCGTGGGCAGCGAGGGGCTGGAGGCAGCTACCGTGGGGGGACGACCCAGCACCCTCCGCTCCTCCACCACGACCCTGCTCCCCATTAGAGCCCAACCCAGCCGAGCTCAGGGTACCAGCAGGTGAAATACGTGGGCAGGGGCCATGGAGAGGGTGCTTTGTCCCCGGCCGCATGTGGCATCCATCCCCCATCCCCCTGGGAGAGGGCGAAGGCAGGAGGAGGAACCGTGGCCTCACCCTGGGGCAGGGAAGACAATCAAGAAAAACCCTGGGCCACGTCTCCGTTTCCAGGATTCTATTTCTGTGTTTGGCACAACATTGCGTCGTGGTTTCACCCAAAAGAAAACCAAAAGGACTCAGCCAGGCACGTGGCGCGGCCGCGCCGGGCCTCCCCTGGGTGACGCAGCCCGCGCTGCGCCCGCAGCCGAGCTGCCGCTGCGGCCACTTCCCAAATCCCACACAGCAGGAGCGGGGTGACATGGCCTCGTGTCCCCTCACCGCGTCCCCCTGCCAAACCCCAGCACCCTCAGGGGACGCGGCTCAAGCCCCCGTGCCGCTGGGAGAGCAGACTCCCTGCCACCCCCAAAACGCCCCGGCCTCCCCCCGAGCCCCAGGTGGCCCTGGGGTTGGGGGCCTTGCCCCCACCCGTGGCCAAAAAACGAGCTCAAGGTCCCTTGCACAAGAGGGACGGAGGCACGGCTCTGCGCGCCGGCACGGCGAGGAGCGGAGCGGTGCCGGGGCAGGGAAACGACAGCACCAGCCCATGCCCTTCGCTCCATCCCTTTTATTACAGTGCCAAAAAGAGCAATCCCCAGCGAGGCGTCCCCCGAGCCCTGGGGCAGGGGCAACCCGCTCCCGGGCTGCTCTTGACGTACCGTCACCATCACAGAGAGGGGCGCAGGGCAAGGGACGGCACCGCTCCGTGCCCTGGCTGGCCTCCCGAGCCGCGGCAGCCGGGCAACTCCGCCAGCCCTGGGGAGGAACATGGAAAAGACTGGAGTGTACAAAAGGGTTACCCGAGGCAGGGCGCAGGCAGAGCCCGCCGTCGCGGCGCAGGAGGGCGGCTCGGTTCCTCCCCGTGCACCCACGGCACCAGGGAGGGGACCTGGCAGCCAAGAGTCCGGCCCGTGGCGCTGAGGCAGCCGAGCGTCCCCCCGTCCCCTCTTCGAGGGCGCTGGGCTCCAGCCCCCCCGGCAGCCTCTCCTCCGCAGCCCCACGCAGCAGAGGGGCCCAACTCTGACCCTGCTTCCCCGTGTCCCTTCCTCGCCGCCGGCGGGGCTGCTGCGGGGAGCCAACGTCGGAGCCAGCAAAGCCTCGTCCCTCTCCCTGTCGCCTCCCCCGGCACGAGAGGGAGATGGAGACCAGCCCCCAGCCAAAAACTGGGCACGCCGGGGCCGTGCGAAGGGCCGGAGAGGGCCTGGGGGAGGGAAACGGGACAAGCGTCTCTTTTCGTCTGCAATAGAAAGTTTTAAATACGCTCATTAAAATAATTGCTTTTAAAAAAAAGACTCCCCCAGCCCTAGCCAGAGGGGCCCCAGGGCAGAGTCCTCCCTCGGCCCCCGGCGCCGCGGTCCTCGGTGGCGGCCGAGGTCCTGAGAGGTGACGGAGAAAAGCCAGCGTCCCTGGCCGGCTGCTGTCCCCTGCCCTGGGCACGCGTCCTCTCGTGGCTCCACGGCTCCCCACCGCCTGCCCTTACTCCAGCCCCAGGACGTAGTTGATGCCCTGGACCAGTCCGATGATCACCGGCTGCCAGGCCACCAGGTAGCGCAGCCAGTCCAGCAGCTGCCCGTACATGACGTGAGGCCTCTCCCAGCTGGGCAGGAAGGAGTTAAAGAGCCACGGGGANAATAATCTCTTTGTACGACGCGTTGGACGTTAAAGCTGTTTCGGGAGAGAGAAGAGGAGTGTGGGGGGGGGGGGGGGGGGGGGGGGGGGGGGGGGGAACACAGCGACAGTGGGTGCCCGGGGAGGGATGGCTCCGGCCAGGTTCCCCTCGGCTGCGCCTCGGCAAGGAGGGTCTGGGGTGCAGCCAGGTGGCCCGTGGGACGTGGGGGGCCCCGGCTTCACCATCTCCTCCTCCCGTGGGACACGGACACGATGGGCTTCCGAGCTGGGGCATCCATGTGCTGTGCTGGCAGCAAACCCAGCGCCCAGTTCTGCAGGGACTCGTGCTCCCCGTGGGAAGGTCCAGAGGTGGAAAAGCAAAACCTGGGGCTCGAGCCATCCCCTGCGGCGGTGCAGGGAGGGGGACGGGGGGTCAGCGTGGGGGGGCTGAGCCCTCCTGCCAGCAGGCAGGGGCTGGGGGGTCAGCCATGGAGGGCTTCCAGAACATTTTCGTTTTTCACCGGTGAGAGCAGCAGCCTCGGCGGAGCCCGGGGCCTCGCAGCCCCCCTGGCGCACCCATCGCTTCGTGCCAGGCGACGTGCCCAGCTTGGGGACAGATTTTGCAGGGTCTCTGCCACTGCTGTGGGCTGGCAGCGACCTGCCCGGGGTGCCAGGCAAGCCCAAAGGAGCAGCCAGCAGCTCCCAGGCATGGTGCCGAGCCCCTCATGTGCTCTACCCACTGCTCCCCTTTGCACGGCGCTGGGTCCCACGAGGAGAAAGGATACGGGTTACTGAACATCCTCTTGAGATCCACCTTCTCTTTGCAGTACGGACACGTCTGCTTCTTCCCAACGATGCACCAGCCACGGATGCAGAACTCATGAAACCTGGGGAGCAGCACGTTAAGGGGAACTGCCTCGGGCTGGAGGAGGGGGGGGACACAACCGAGCGTGGCGGAAACCATCGAGCTGCAAGTCATCACCCCCGTGCCACAGCGTGAGGGACAGGAAACATCCACACCGCGCAAGGATGACCGCGTTGCACAACCGCAGTCCTTCCCTAGAAGGCTCGGTGCCTTCCAGGCACAGAGGAAGGGACTCACGGGCCGGGGCTGGGGAGGCATCACAAGGGCTATGACCAACGCGTTGGGCACCGGTGAGACACAAACCCTTCACCGACGGTGCCCGGTGCACACGTAGCCCGGCACGTGCTCACACCGGGGCCGGGTTAGACCGACGGTGGGCAGCCGGGGCAGAGGCTGCAGGGAAGCTCCTCGATATGAGGGCGAGAGCCGGCAGCAGAGGACTGGCAGGGATGCATCTGGCTGTGAAATCACAGAATCATTTGGTTGGAAAAGACCTTTAAGATCATCGAGTCCAACCGTAAATGCCGGGGCTTCGAGCACCGGGAAGGTTTGTACAGCCCAGGAGAGCTCTGCAAACTTGACCGCGTGCGTTACACGAGGCTCCCGCAAAGGCTTCTCGAGGATGAGCAACATATTTAAGGAATTTCTCCCAGGTGCCAGCTACGCTCCGTCACGGCAGATGGGTAACGAGGGTTTGCCCAACCTGAGCACGGCCCAGATAAGTCACGGGGAAACAGGAGGTGGCTGCAGCTGGGCCCCTGCTCTGGGGTGAGGCGAGGCCGCTCGCCGTGACGGGGGACTCTGCCACACACGAGGCTGTCACGGAGCAAACAGAAACTCCCCCGGGTAATGCCTCAGCTGCTCAAACCACGGGTTAATGCCAGAGAGCAGCAGCGGGAGCTGCTCCCTCCTTGGCCCTGGAGCGGAGGGTTGCCGCGGTGCCGGCAGCCGACGATCCAGGGCTCCAGCCAGCCCTCACCCCCGGGGACCACCACGAGCGCAGACTCCTCCGACAGCCACAAACCCCCCCGAGCTGCCGCAGGCTGGGCAATGCGCAGGCCCAGGCCCCACGCGGGGTCAGTTGCTGGGGCCAGGCCAGTGTTAACCTCGCCAAACAGTTTATAGTGCTTAAATTTAGGTAACGAGTTTTGCCAGCATGACCTTTGCTCAGGCCCAGTTTGGAAACCACCTCACAGGCAGTAACGCAGGCGGTGCCACAGGACATCCGACCTCCGCTGCTGAGTCACCGCCAGAAAAACCCCTGATGCATCCCCGGCTGCAATGACCGGGACTTCCAGTTTCAAAACCGACCGCGCGTCAATCAGCTGACGGGGAGGGCTGAGCAATTCCCAGGCGCGCAGTCAGAGTCGCCGGAGGAGTTTTGGGGAAGGAGGAAGCTGCCGCGCTGCGGCTGGAGCTGGGCTGTGGCTCTGGCACGAGACCGGGGGGGCTATTTTCTGGGGGATGCCGAGGGCAGTGTTTTTCCCCGACTCTTCCCTTCGGAGACTCTCAGCCAGGACCCACAGCGCTGGCTCTCCGACAAGGAGCCAGCACGACACAGGCAGCCCAGCTCGGCTGGAACGGGGACACTTCACACCCCTAACTCACACCGCCGGAGCTGGCACAGCGGCAAGCGCCAGGCAGACAGGTCCCAGCAGATTTGGCAAAGGCAGGTCGACGGCAGCACCGCCGGAGTCAGGGGAGCTGGGGAGGAGAAGGAAGAGGAAACAACCACTTGTACCGCACACGGAGGTGGCAAGAAAATGATTTCAGGGACACGCAGCACTTCACCTCTTTTTGTGCCGAGTCAGCTATGACACAGGCAAGGATCAAGTGCCAAATCAGCAGAACGGCCCTGAGTCCCAGGACAGGCGTTTCTTCACCCCAGGTGGGGGAAGCCGCAGGGCAGGAGCTCTGCTGCCAGCCCTGGCGGGGAGCCGGCGAGGCGAGGGGCTGGCTCCGGAGGAGAAGGATACACGTGGTTGCAGGAGAGGCGGTAGGTGTTCTCGATGATCCCCTCCTCGTTGACGTCCACAAAGATCTGCTGGCCGCAGACGGCGCAGACGCTGTCGGAGAGGTGCTTGGTGGGCATCCCCGAGGCGCTGTAGAACTGAGCGAGGGCAGAGCAGAGGGAGAGCGGTGACAGCGGGAGGGCACGCGTCCCACGCCCGCGTCGGCGCGGCTAAGCTTTAAGGAGGGCTGGGGTCAGCGCCCGAGGAGTCCAGCCTCAGCCTTTTGGGCTTAAAAACCTTGTTACAGGTCCGGCTGTGGGAAACAACTACAACAGGACAGGGAGCTGCTCAGTGACGTGGTGGCCCATCGCACCCCAGCCCCTCTGCCAGCCCCACACACCCCCTCCCCATGCCGGGGATCACCCCGCTTCGCTCCACGATGACCGGGTGAGCCGTCAGCTGCCTGCCGGGGCCGGTGCACACACACCGGGCAGCGAGGGCAGAGGCTGGGGGCGAGAGCAGGACAAGCTGGAGGTCACAGCTTTGACCCAAGATAACAACCTTGGGCTGGCAGCCAAATACGGCCCGAGCCGTTGAGCACGGCCCGAGCCTCCAGCCCCGCCGGTCCCTGAAGCTCGGACGGCCGAAGAGCAAAGCGCAGAGCAGCCACCCCCCACCGTTTCCAAGCCTGTTGGCTCAGCACTAGCCTGACGCAGCACACAGGAGGGTGCAGGCACGCAACCGGGTCTCCCCGCGCGCAGCTCTGGTCCCACACGCTCCAGGGACGGCCACGAGCCCCGGGTCACTCGTGCTGTGTCCCGGCTCCCACGGCCAGGCTGGGAGATGTTAGAATCATAGAACGTCTCAAGTTGGAAGGGACCCATAAGGATCATCGAGTCCAACTCCCTGCTCCTCGCAGGACTACCTAGCACCAAACCATACGACTAAGAGCGTCGTCCAGACGCTCCTTGAACTCTGACGGGGTTGGTGCCGTAACACTCCTCTGGGAGCCCGTTCCAGGGACCGACCGCCCTCTCAGTGAAGAACCTTTTCCTAATGTCCAACCTGAGCTTCCCCTGACGCAGCTTCACCCCATTTCCTCGTGTCCTATCGCTGGTCACCAGAGAGAGGAGATCAGCACCTCCCCCTCCGCTGCCCCTCGTGAGGAAGGTGTAGACTGCGATGAGGTCACCCCTCAGCCATGAGGTCACCCCTCAGCCTTCTCCTCTCCAGCAGAACAAGCCAAGCGACCTCAGCCGCCCCTCGTAAGTCTTCCCTTGAGGCCTTTCACCATCTCGGTCGCCCTCCTCTGGACACACTCTAACAGTTTGATGTCCTTCTTCTATTGAGGCGCCCAAAACTGCACCCGGTGCTCAAGGTGGGGCCGCACCAGTGCGGTGCAGAGTGGGACAATCACCTCCCTCGACCGGCTCGCTGTGCTGGGCTTGATGCGCCCCAGGGCACGGTTGGCCCTTTGGCTGCCAGGGCACACCGTTGACTCAAAGTCAACTCGCCATCAACCCAGACCCCCAGATCTCTTTCCACAGGGCTCTCCAGCCTCTCGTCCCCCAGTTTGTATGTATAACCAGGATTACTCCACCCCAGGCACAGAATCCGGCACTTGCTCTTGTTAAATTTCATATGGTTGGTGATTGCCCAGCTCTCTCGTCTATCCAGATCTCTCTGTAAGGCCTCCCTACCCTCGAGGATGTCCACAGCTCCTCCTAGTTTAGTATCATTGGCAAAACACGTCTCAGGCAGAGACCTGGCACATCTTCACTCCGAGCATCCGATGGAGCCCTTGGGCTGCAGCGCCAGCTGGCAGCGGCGTCATCCTGGCAGCCCTGCAGCCAGGCCAGACCCTCGGGGAGCGCCTGGGCTGCTGCAGGCCTGTCCTGGGTGCCCAGCGCCTACGTGGGGGGAGACCCGAGCTCTGCCGAGGTGTCCCAGTGCGAGTGGAAGGTGGCTGGCGAGGGGCTGGGGCTCCCCAGTCCTGCCAGGCAGCACCTCCAAGGAGCAGCAGCAGAAAGCTCGGAGAGGAGGAGGAGAAGGAGGAGACACAAAGCCCAAGACCCTAAAGAGCTGCTGCAAAGAGGCAACATGACCTACTCCACCGGTGTCCAAGGCCACTCCTTGGTGGAGTGGGCTTTTTTGGTACCAGGTGAGTGGGGTACAGATTTTAGGCCACCACTACAGGCACGCAGGAACATGCCCGCTGTCCACAGGGACAGCACAAGCTGCAGGGGGTACGAGCAGCAGAAGGAAGCCCGTGGTGTGAATCCTGCAGGTCACAGGTTAATGCACCTGAAGCGTGGTCCCAGAAACAGAAATGCTCTTCGGCACTGGAGATTTTAAAAGCCCAGGTAGAGAAATATTTGTCCGGAGTTTAGAGGGGCTGAACAGATCCTTCCACTCCTCATTTCTTGTGCTTCTGGGGATGTTGAGGGGACACCCGCAGAGGCTTTGCTCTTAAGGAAGGATCTCGGAGCAAGTCTGTCACATCAGAAACCCCCCAGCCCAGACACCGTGGTAGTGGCCCAGCAAGAGCACAGTGAGAAGGGCAGCAGCCGTAGGGAGCCCTTCCTCACGGGGGGAGCTTGATGCACTTTGCCATCTGGGGGAGGCAAAAGCTACTGCTGTCACTGACACGTTTCAGGCCCCCCCATAACGGGGCAGGACACTCGTCTGTGGGACAGCACAGCGTTAACTCACCCCGATCGTCGAGGCCATGTAATCCGCACACATCTCGGCAAAGTCCCGCTCCAGCACCCCGTAGTAAAGACCGTAGAAGAGGAGGGAAATGCCAAAGTCCATCGCGTCTTCTGGTTTGATTCTACAACAGAAGAGCCCAAATGACATCAAGAGCTTTTCTGGGGGGCTGCAGGGGTGCAAAGCCAGCGTGCTGACACAGCCCACAGCACTAACTCCGTCGCAAGAGCGGTCCACCAAGGCAGCGGACACACGTCACCGGGAAGCATCACCCGCAGAGGTCTTCTAGGTGCCTGCCCACCTTGGGTGCCAACAAGAAGCATTTGAATGGAGATGTGGGTGTAACACCCCGGCTGTCTAACACCTGGCGCCCATCACCCTCACCAGCCTCTGGCATGAGCAACTGCAGCGATCTCCAACTCTCTCGCGCACCAGATCAGCTCCCAGTAAGCCCCCAGTTAACACTTCCACACCTCTGCAGGCAGTTGCCACGTCTGCTCATATCCCAGAGAAGGAATCGACCTTTCTAAACACAAAGATGGCTTGGGCTAGGCTCCTCTGCTACCACACCTGGGCTGGCTGCTTGTGGCAGGTACCTCTTTATCAGGGCAGCAAAGAAAGTCCCACTGCTGCCCCCAGGCAGAGCTGGAGGAGCTGCTGACACAGCTAAGCTGGAAGCAGGGCTCTCTACCAGTGACCTTGACCAGTTCAGGTACCAGCATCTCACCCGTGATCCTCCCAGCAGGGAGAAGACACCCCAAGAGCCTCTTTGGCCCCGTTAATCAGATTGCCAAGACAACTGTTTTTCCAGAGTCGCAGCCAACGCCTTACTCCACACATTGTGTTACATCCCCCGCCCCAGGAGCGGGAACGAAAGATTCACTCACCTGAATAATAAGTTAAGACCAAAAAGTGTAAACATCACAGCCATGTACCCTACGATTCCAGTGGCATAGCTGATCTTGTATATTAGTAGAAACCATTTATAAACCAGCCTGTAAAGAATGAAAACAAGACTTTAACTACTTCATTCTTCCTGAATGAAACCGCACCAAGCACCTGAAGAGTTTTACTTTTTCAACGTGCATGGTGTCGTTTCCAGACACTTCACCTACCCACGCGCATGGGCAACAGAGCTTTAAATTTCTAATTCAAGCTACAGATCTGCCGCTGCCATGGGCTGCTCACGGTCTTGACTTCCAAACTAGAAACCTCGGGATCTCCAAAGGCTGTAAGCAAGCATGCTTCACGCCGGGAATGCCCTCGGTGAGGCTACCAGCCCGCGCAGCAGCCGCTTAGTGCTTCACACCGACCGACTGACGTGGGCAGGGGTTGCACACCCCCGGGGTGCCACGATGACTGGTGGCAGCGAAACTGGAAAGAGCTCCTTGTAATGGTTACCCTGGGGCTAAGGAGTTTTCCCAGGAACGTGTGTACTAACCTGGGCGTTGTCTGTACCAGAGGTTTTCGAGTTGCCCTGAAGGTGACAAAAGCTGTGATCGCTGAGAAAAGCACCCAGATTACCAGGAACCGCCACCAGTACAGCTTGATTGTGAAATACAGAGGCACTACCCACATCTGGAAAAGGGTCACCATCTGCAGGAACAGAGAGGAAAGGCATTTTGAGGTGGTTCTCTGCTCATCAGACGTCAGAAACACCCTGCCAGTCCTGGCAGCCGTTCTCCTGCCTGCATCGAAGGGCCCTGAACAGCACCAGGAGACTCGGGAGGTTTGGTCTGTGGCACCCGGCACCCAGAGAACAGGCTCAGAGCCTGACTGAGGGAGTCAGAGGCAGCAGCCAGGCGATCTTTGGTAGCAAAGGACTGGAGCTGGAGGGAGAACGCAGAGGAAGCATCTCCAGAGGAAGGTGCAGGAGATGATCCACTTAACTAGTTGTTGTAAGGCGGCTATCTAAACCTTCACCTTTCCAGGGTCCCAAACACTGCAGCCACAGACACCTCAGGTAAGTATTAAACAAGGAGACGGGCACAGGGGAAGGTTTCAGACTCGCCTCTGCCCTACAGCCTATTCCCGAAAGGGATCTATGGCCGTGCAGCTGAGCTCCTGCAGTGCTGCCGGAGGGGAACAGGCAAACAGGTTCAGTTTAAAGTTCATAGAGGATTACAGGTATTGCCTGGAAACATTAATTACGATAAGGAAGTCAGAGTGAGGTTGATTCAGGTAAAATAACAGCCCCTGAGAAGGCAGCGGCATCAGCAAGCGGCAGGTCTGCTCAGCAGACAGTGCTGCCGGGCAAGCCCAGCGGTGCCGCAGGAACCATCAAACCCAGGGTCCCGGCAGCAAGAAGCCCCCATCGCCCCACAAAATGCAGCTTCCCTTTGCGTTACCCCCAGGACAATACCCGAGATCTGCCTGTCCCATCACCCGGTGTCAAAACGCTATGTAAAACCGAGTTATCGGCATCACTTATAACAGAAACTTGAGGCCTCCAGGTGCGTCCATCCTCATCCCTAGCTAGAATCCCCACACGCTGCTGGGAAGAGGAGGGTATCTCAACACCGGACAAGAGGAGAAAAACAGGAACATACTTCTCATCAGCTAAAGGACGGCATCGCTCAGCACTCGCATCCAGCCTGAGAGACAAAACGGCTGCGTGGGAGACACTTACGTTGTAGGAGCGGGGGTGCCTCTGTTTCCACTGAACCAACAGGAGCTGTGCCACCACTAGCGTGGCGATAAGGATGAGGACCATTTCGGCATGCATAGCCTCGTGACCACGGTGCTTGGCATGCATCCGTGCATGCTCCACCCTGCAACAACAGGGAAAAGGCGGCTGAAGAGCATGCGGGCACAGACCGTGTGCTAACAGCACGGCGGGGCTGACAAACACCTCGGTACGGGGGAGCCAGGAAGACCAGACCGAGAGACACCACGAAGGAGCGTCGAGGAGACGTGCGCTGTGTTGCAATCCAGAGGAGAAAGGACAAAAGGCTTCTTTGAGACTAGCTCATTTTTAAACCGTGAAAGCCAAGGCTGCCATCCAGCCCACCCTGGTGCAAACGAGGCAGAGAGAACTCACGCCGACGTACCTGAACTAACGAACGTGGAGTGCACGTTTCACGTAACTCACCCGGCAGCTCACCGGTGCAACAGCAGCAGCCGAGCGGCTGTTTGACACCACGCATGTGCACTAACGCTCAATACCAAACCCTCTGCCCCGTTTCAGAGCCACCAGCACCATTCTCCCTCTCGCCCAGCAAGGGAAAGGCTGGATGGGCGGGGAGGGGCACGGTCTACAGCCAGCAAAACCCACAAACCCCAGCAAATCGCTTCTCTCTGCCCTGGGCAACCCCATTCGCATCCTGGTGCGAGCAATTTCCAGACTGATGCTCTACAGACACCCGGGGTTTCTTTGCAGTTTGTGGTGTTTGACCAAAAACCAAGGCAGAATTAAGACCTGTAACATCCTTACACCCCGGTCTTAAGCTGACAACAGTTCAAGTTGGGGGGGGGGGAAATCCAAACCCAACAAATATGCCAAATTCTCTGATCTTAAGCTGTCCTCTGTAAATTAATACCGAGAGAAGCTGGTCTCTTACTGTGCTTTTCAACAAGTGTCTGACTGAAATTGGTTTGGCTAAGGGAAAAGGAGGAATAACTAGGAAGCAGTTTAAAAGAAAAACATTAGTATTGCCTTTTAAGGCAGTTCATAGTTCCCCCTAACAAATAACGCTGCGCAGGGAAGGCTGACCCTGCCCTCCCCCCGCCGTGAATACGGGCTGTGCTGCTGGTAGCTCTGGTCAGGAGCAGGAGCTCGCTCAAGCTGTAAGCACCGGTTCACCTCACAACACAGACTCACCTCCATCTCTCCTCTGGGGACAAGTGCGAAAGATCGACCTGGGGGGGAAAAAAAAAAACACCAAAGAAATCAGCTGCTGAAGTTTGGGAGCAGCAGTACCAGCCTAGAAGGGATAACTTATTTACTTCACGCCCCTAAACAGCGCAGACGCTGGTTTATGCCCCACACGAGCAAGGCTGGGCTGTGGCTACGCTGCCTGTTCGCTGCGAGTAGCACTGCCACGGCACCCGGCTCCCTTGTCTCCTGGTGAGACCTGATCAGTGCCGGCAGCAGCGCCGGAGTCGGCTGCAAACCCATCCCGTGAGACCCTTGGGATTGCTCTTTGAGAACTTTAAGAAGGAAAACCCTGGATTCAGAAGCTTTGAACAACAAACCCTCGATGTGCCCATCGTGACGCCACAGCCCAGAGCTGTCCTTCGACCCTCCAGGCAGCACGGAGAGAGCTGCAGAGCCCCCCTGCTCCGCCATTGCCTGCAAGCACCTTTCCCCTTATCCTCCCCTATTCTACCGCAGCCAAGGCTCTGCCCGCCGGCCCGCGCCACGTGTGCCAGAGGAATTGGTTTACGTCCCACGTTCGCAACCCAGCCAGGCGTCTCTGGGCACAGAGCAGCGATCCCAGTGCACGCGAGACAGGACAGAGAAGGGAGTCCAAAACCCCACCAGTCTGCAGGACAGGGGATGGCATCTGCACGCCAGCAACAAAGCATCGCCAAGAGAAATGTTCAGAAAGAACTGGGGGAAAAAAGAAAGATTTAGGACTTTGCTTTGCTGACATGGCTGGAAGTTTCTGCCAAGCGTTACGGGCAGCAACGTTTTTGCCCGACAAGAGCAACCGGGAGCGACGGGAGTTGCTGTTATCAGTGACGAGAGACGATGGGCTGGCGTAATCTGTGCTTAACGCAAGCTGAAACTGCCAGGCTGGACGCAGGGCGTTAAGGACATCCTCCGTGTGACAGGTTAGGGGACAGAAGGAACCGGGCTAAGTGATTTAAAAGCCCCGCTTTGCAGAGCTGCGACTCTGTGCTAACCTTCCCAGCTTGCAAGCAAGCGGCACCCAAACCTCACCCAGAGGCTGAGTCTTGCAGAATCCCCTATTTCCCCCGTGAGATTCGGTGTGAATACTCTCACCACGAGGCATTTGGACTGGGGAGGGGCGGGGGAACCTTCGACATTGCATTTCAGCTTTCTCTTGGAGCTTTATAGCTTCACAAAAGAGCTGAAGAAGCCTCCAGCACCGGTCACGTCCCTGCACGGGCTCACTGGCCAGGCAGCACTCGTGCCAGCGCCAGCGCGAACCCTGACACGCAGCACCGGGGATGCAGCAAACGAAATCCTGCAGCTCTGACTTCACGTCGCCTTTCCTTGGTGAGACCCAAAACCCCATCTGGCTTGAGACCCCCCCAGCACGGCCGAGGGGCTGGGGACGGCGCTCGCCCCAGCTGCTGGCTTCCCCCCAGCACAGCCGCAGCCGAGCGCACGGCTGGCCAGCCCCAGATGACCTGCGCCCGATGTTTTCCAGCAAGCAGGCGTGGAGCCATAAGAGGAGAGATCAAAAACAAGTCACAGCAAGGACTCTGTTATCGCGCTTTCCTGTGCACACTGGAGATGTGTACACAGGAATGGGCTCCACCTCGCCCCAGGCTCCGATCACCGGGTACGGAGCTTCCGGCTCGGCTTCAACCTTTACCCCAGGGCTCGCCCGGGGACGGCGCGGCAGCCAGCCTTGCTTGCCCACGAGCACGGTGCCACGCCACCACTGCCGGCGACGTGCGGCAGATCCCTCGGGGCTGTTCCTCAAATAGGTGTCTTGCAGCCAGCACCTCCCAACGCACTCGGCCGAGGACACGCGCGGCCGCCTCGCTGCTTCTGCGGCGCCTAATTATACCCCGGGGTGAGGAGGCGAGGAAACCCACGTGTGGCAGCAACCCGTCTGCCTGCTGTTACACGTCTGCTGTGCTTCACCCCAGAGCAACACCTGCGAGAGATTCGGTCCCTGAGGCCTTCGAGAAGCACTTCAGCACTTAGACAGATGCAAAACATAGACCTATGAAAATCCCTGTTCGAGCTTGCTGGCTTGCGTAGGAAACCGCGTGTAGGTGGTGACGATCCGAGACCGGCTCCGAGAAGTGTGCTCGTATCGCCCAAATTCCCCAAGCTCTTCTGTTCCGAAAGCATCCATGTCCAGATTAATCCGTTCAGTCGCTGCTTTCCCTTCAAAAAGTCAGCTACACAATTCGTAGTTAGAACAACTGCTCTGATAAACAGTAAAAAAAAAAAAAAAAATTTAAAATGTTCTCAAGTCACTGCAGGCAGGAGAAGCTGAGAAAGCCCAAGCGCTCGTTGGCCCAGCTCAGCTCTGGCGTAGGTCAATCCCCCTGCAAGCTCTGGGAAGTCACCTGGGGGCTCCCGCTGCCTCCCCCCAGCAGATCCCGGCTCCCCCCAGGCTCTACCCCAGCCCTCGCTGGACGCAGACATTTTACAAGCGCGGACGGTCCGGCGCCTTCGAAACACATCAATTATTTTGTCTCCATACGGTGGCTTCTGGTCGCTCCTCCTCTGTGCCGCGCCAGCAGCCGCTCCATCCACGCCGGTCTGTCCCACGCTTAGGGAGCACTTCTCAGCCTCTTCCCTTCAGCATCTTCCCCAAATCTACAAATTCTTCCAGCAAACGAGCGAAAGCCTTCTCGGCCCCAAGCCCTAAGGAAATCCTGCTGGCATTTCACGGAGAAGAGGGCTTCCTACCTAGCTGTCCTCCACAGCCAACAGCAACTGCCACACAAGCTGGCCTCGCAGGTGCAAGGATCCACAGCGCTGGACACAATTTTCCCTCAATTACAGGGACTGAGCGTCACCAGATTCCCCAGAGCTTAAAGCTCCTGAAATAACTTTATTAAGGGGGGCTGGGACGTGACAGACAGGACGTTCAGGCAGAGACGGAGCGATCTGATGACTGTCAGACACGACTTGGCAGAGCGGCCACCCCAGGCCGGAGCTTCCAGTTAACCCCTTCTTGATCTGCACGCTCTCTTAGCAAAGAAGTCTAGTTCTGGTTCTAAAAAACGAACAGCGACGGTGAATCCAAGTGCGAGAGACGGTGCCAAGACGCACCTGCTCTCGCCGTTAAGCGTTTGCTGTTTCTAGTTTGGGTTTGCCCCATTTTAACACCCAGTTTTTGGGTCCCTTTCTACCCCCGTCAGCTAGGCTGAAGAGCTCTTAAACATCCCTCTGCCGGAGCAGAGAGGGGCTAGGCAAGGACCACGAGGATGACTGAAGTCTCTGAAGATACGCTCTACCAAGCCTTGAGCACCAACCCACTCCCGCCGCAGCCTCCTCCGGCTGGTGACACCCACGCAGGACCCGCTGTGTGCGACCAGCTAGAGCTCTTAGAACAACTTTTTTTTAAAAAATTAAGGAATTAAGAATGATATATTCTGCCCTCCGTCTCCTCCATAACTCACGCACCACTCAAAAACCCCAACCCCTTCTGGGTGATGACTGGGAGAAACTGGGTATCTATGACTGAAGTCCAATTCTCTCCTCGGACGTGGTATTGTGGCCTTTGGAAGAAACCCATGCCACTCCCCAGTTTTCAGCAGGGGGTAATGCCCCAAAGCCACCACAAACCTGCGATCCCCATCACCGGGACGGTCAAGAGAATTACCTTCCTCTAGGAAAACGCAGAGGCTGCGGTTACCTGTAATACAACCACCCTAACTGCCTGTTTCTCACAGTCCAGAAGCGGGGAGACAGGAGGATCTCCAGGCACGCTTGCCCTGCTGCCAGCCGGTTGTAATCTCCTTACCCTCTAAATCTGGGAAGGAGGTAAAGAGAACGCCTCGAGGGTGGAGAATAAGCAGCTGCTGAGTTCAGCTCCAAGCTACAGACCAGCCTATAGCTCGTCTTGTGTGGCTCCACAGTATTTTGGCCATCAAAAACAACGGCATCCAGCATCCGCTACGCACAGCGCCGGGCAGAGGCACAAGGGCTGAGGATCGGGACGCCCGGGACCTGATCTCACCTTTCCCGCAAGCCCAAACCACGGTATTTGTTTCACATCACCCACTAGGAACAACCTGAAATAACTGGAAGATTATCTCAAGAGCGCCGAGAGTCTGGCCGCTCACCCGAGGCAGATTTTGAAGAGGCAGGCTCTTTACTGAAAGTCTGAGGAAATTCTGGAATCTCAATTCCTCGTTTCTTCTGCTCATAAACCAGCGCAGTAACAACCGGCGGGGAGCAGAAAGGCCTCGACTGATCAAACGCTTCGATAATTGTGAATGAAACCTTCGACGACAGCCTGAGTTACAAGCAGGCAGAGCCAAAGCCACACCACACTCGGCATTTATCCCACGTGGGTGGCACCAAGCGAAACGTTGAACTGCTTTCAGATCCCCACCGTTAACGGCGACGTGCTCAGCCCAGAGAGCTGCCAAGATCTCAGGACAACACAAACATAGGGATTTTGTCTGACAGAGGCAGATTTTGTGGAATCCCAGCACAGGGATAAGCACAGCCCTGCCCGCACCTCCTCATCAGCTGCCTCCTCGCGACGCCCTCTCTGCCCCTCTCAGCCAGCCCCAAAAGCTGTCTCCTGCCGGACTGAAAAACAGGAATTTCACTTTTGAGGGTCAGAGATTTCAGATCTTCCACGTTTTTACGGGGAAGAGGTTTCCCATCTGCTGCTGGCAATGAACTAAGGCGCTCACGAGCGCAACAGTTTACTGTTTGCTTACTAGCTTGCTTTAAGTCTCGCTTATCACGACGGAAGAGGTCGGCAGGAGGATGCCAGGCTCGCTTGTTCAGAGAGGGGCTTGGACAGCCTGGTTCCAGCGTGCACGCGTACACCCTGGCGTTCTTCAAAGCCTGGCTGGAAAAACACCTCTCTGGCATAAAAAGCCACCAGTGAGTATCGTAAAATACAACAAGCAGCAAGCCAAGAGCGATCGATTTGTGGTTTAAGACGCTCGGCCACTGGATTTGAGGCTGAATCCTCCTGTCACCCCGCTGTCCCTGCTGATTTGAGGCTGAATCCTCCTGTCACCCCGCTGTCCCTGCTCTTCGGCAGCAACACACGGCGCAGGGAGGACGCACAAGCTCTCACCGCACTTCAGGCCGGCAGTCTCACCTCGCTCGCGCAGCTCAGCCGTACACGAGGGAAGCTCCACAGCTCGACCCTGCCAGTAAACTTCCCAAATACAACCTTCACCATCTGAGAATTTTTAAGCTGAACTACCGATTCTTGAGGAAAAGCACCGAACCCCCCCCGACTGCACCAGCTGACTGTCTTGTCCCCCACCCCGTGCCGCTGCGCCCACAGTGCAGGCAGCGCTGCCAGCTGCGCAGATGCAGAACCGCTCTACGAGCAGAAGCGCAGGTGACGGCAAAGAGCCGTGGTAAAGCCCCGGGACAGCGGTGCCGTTAACGGCACTGTGGTACGGCGGCACGCACGCCACGGCAGACGCGCACGCCGCGCTCCAGTTGCGCAGAAGCAGGCGAGCCCCTGCTCCCAATTCCAGCTTTCCGAGCAGATTTTTTTTTTTTCAGCTTTGTAATTTTTCATCTCCAGGAACGCTTGAACGCCAGCACGGGAACTTCGATTAAAGCCCTCTACCTCACACGGCTTCAATTCCCCAAGAGCAACAAGGGCTACTAATTATCTCAGCGTGGAAGCTCGCACGGCGCGGCACCAAGGTGACAGGCAGAAGTCGCTGCCAGGAGGGAACGTCACCGGAGCTGCTGGCATCCGGGGGCACCCCGAGCAGCCCCACATGCTCCTGTATTCCCCAAAACACAAATCCCACCCTGGTCCTGCGCGGCTTTTCCAGCAGCCAGTTTTACAGTCAGGGAATGAATTAACAGGCGCTTCGGCCACTTCAGGGATGCGAAGTCCTTCAGCAGGGCTTGTCCCCGAGCACCTCAGTGTGCGATTACCCACCACGTCCCAAACCACCATTTCCCCACGCAGCCCAAAGGCTGTCCCCGAGCCTCCCCTCCGCCACTGCCCTCCTCCCCTGTGCTCCCCGCAGCCTCCTCCGGCCACCTCCGGGCAATTCCTCCATCCACATCCAGCCCCTCACCCCCGGCTCAGGCCGCCCGCCCCAGGGGCCCATTCTCCCTGCTCTCACCCTTCCCCAGCACCTCCGAGACCCACGGGGACCCCACAGCCCCCAAAGCCCCTTCTCCCAGGGCCCCGCAGACCCACTGCAGCTCACCAGCCAGAGCCCAAAGGACCCCTAACCCAGGGCCCCCCAGTGCCCCCCAGCCCCAGGGACCTTCAGAAGCTCCCAGCGTCCCCCTGCCCCA
>VYZW01024939.1:50749-65186 GCA_013401315.1 Balaeniceps rex | reverse complement strand
CCGAAAAACTCCCGGCTTTCGAATTTTTAAACTGGAAGCCGTAAACGGGCTGATAGGGCTAGTGACACAAATAAATACGTATACGTACGCACATGCGTTATAAGGGCTGTGTGTGCCCCGCGTGTGTCGGTGCCTGGGTGTGTGCAGCCATGCGGTCTGGCTCTCCCTCTCTTTTCTTTTACACGCAACGCGTGCTACCTGCGCGGCCTCTATAGGGAGCGTGCAATATCTAGCTGTTGAAACACCTTTTGCCTGCACCCGTACCCGCGTAGTTCAGGCTTCCGAATTTCAGAAAGTAGGTCTGGCTGGTGGAAAATACACACCCGTCTGTGTGTGAGAGAGCGTGTGCAGTGCTTTTAGCCTGGAATTCATATACATAAATAATACATCCGGCAATAAAACGCCGTATTCGCTTCTCTTCCTAGCGCCACAAGAGTTGTGCAGTGTATTCTTTCAGCCTATTCATTTAATTTTGCCACCGAGTTGTTCAATCGAGTCGGAAATTTGTCCTCGTGCAGGAGCACAGAGACAGTTGCGGTGCTCGCTCTCCGAGTTCTGCACGCTACAGCTGCTTCTGCAAAAATCTCTTCCCTGTAACCGATGAATTGGTCTCCTCGCTGCCGTGCTAATGGCCGTGTTGCATGGGTTTGGTTGGGGGGGAGCAGGCAGGGTGTAATATTCATGAAGAGGGGGCTCGGCGCGTTCCTCTCCCCCCCGCGCCCGGTGCCTTTCCCGAGAGCTCTAATGATTCTCCTTTTGTTTCTCAAACTGCAGCCGAACCTCTTGAAGCCATTCTCACTGATGACGAACCTGAACACGGCACATTGGGAGCTCCGGAAGGGGACCACGACCTCCTCACTTGTGGCCAGTGTCAGATGAACTTCCCGTTGGGGGACATTCTTATTTTTATTGAGCACAAACGGAAACAATGCAATGGCAGTCTCTGCTTAGAGAAGGCTGTGGATAAGCCACCTTCACCCTCACCAAGTGAGCTGAAAAAAGCATCCAATCCTGTGGAGGTTGGCATCCAGGTTACGCCAGAGGATGACGATTGTTTATCAACGTCATCTAGAGGAATTTGCCCTAAACAGGAACATATAGCAGGTAAATTAAAGCAAGGAGAAGTGTTTGCGAGTTTATTTCCGTTTCAGTTGCAACGTTAGCGTGTTCGCAGTTGCAAACTGCCGCGTCTTGTCTCTCTGTTCTGCTCGCCGTGACGGCCGACGCGTTAAATGCCCTGCCTTCGGTTAGCGGTGAGCGCACGACCGGTATTGCCTAGTGCCCGCGCAGAGGCAGGATCAACAGGCACGTGCCGTGCCAGCCGGTATTTCTAACAGTATTGTGTGAGGCTGCTCTCGTGATTTGCCTGTATTGTATTGTAGTCACTGTCTCCCGGTGTCTCGCCTGCCGTAGCGCCGCAGGAGGAGATTTCAGAGCCTGCCACGCGATAAAGCGAGGAGCTTTCGAGTCTTTGGCAAAGTCAGGGGTGAAAGAGTTAACCGAGCATCAGCCAGCCTTGGTTCCATATTGGCTGTCAGCGTATGGACTGTAATTAAACACAGCCCCATGGCAAAGTGACACCACCGACCTTGACTTTAAGATGCCATTTTCGACTGGCCAGGCCAGAGTAGAGAGGGCAGTTGCTGAAGCGCACAGACATGCTTATTCGAAAAGTTTAAGGGCATGTTGGAAATTTCAAAAGGTTGGTTTGACAGGAAAGGCCGCTCTCTGCAGCCTGCCTCCTCAGCCAAATGATAAATGCTTCGCTGTGCTCTCTCTTGTCTCTGATGTGGTTTTGACAGATGTATCTTGATTTTGTTTGCGGTTTACACAACCACATGTCAGCCGTACAAATGTCCAAGGCAGAGTTCTGTTTTGTGCAACAAACAATATGAAATGTGATTTTAAAAAAAAGGGTAAACAATTCCATCTCTTAGCATAATTTTTTTTTTTTTTTTTTTAAAAACCAGAAAGCCATTCGCCGTGCAGATATTTTCACAAATGAGGTTAAAAAAATAGAGCGTACTACGTGAAAGAAAATCCCAGAGCCCTGGGAGTGTAACGAGGCACGCTCTGCTTTTAAAATCCTGCTAGTAAACAAGAGCGCTACCCATTTGCAGCGAGCGTTGCGAATCGCTTCAAACCGCGCCGATACTACCGGCCGAAAAAGGCGAGACCGCGGCGTATCGACGCCAACAAATGCCTGAACCGGTTTCAAAGCCCCCCTCCCAGCGATGTCTGTGATGTGGCACTGCCGCTACCTCTCTTCGGGGAGCCCACAGGACCGCTCAGGGTTGTCAGAGGTGCAGTACATCATCACGTCATGTGCTGGAGCTTGTCGTGGGCTTGCTTTGGCCAGAAAGTTAAACCGTAATAGGGCAGTAGGCGCTGGGAGGTTCAGCGCGATGCTCCCGCAGCCTCCCTGGCCTCCAAACCGGCCGGCAAATCACGCTGGAGAGCTGTAGTTTTTGAAGGTTTTGCGGTGGCAGCAAATACGTATCGGTGCGCATGTGTCTGTCTGCGCACGTATGTATATATATACGCATGCGAAGCCATGTGCGTCCGCTTGCGTACGTCACGTGAACGAACGTACACTATTTCTGCAGAGTAATAGGTATTACTTTGAACGTACGTATATATATATGTGCATGTTTAAGAGGAAGCAGAGGCTCAGCTACTGCCAAGCTACATTTTGAATGAGACTTAAAAACCCCAATAATTCCGCGTATTGCACGTCCCAGCCACGGATGTTAAAGGTGGTTTGGTTTTTTTTTCTTCTCCTAGCGTGGTAGAGGGCAGTGCCCATTTCCATGTGCTGCCTGCGATCTGACGGAAAACGAGCAGAAGCGTAGGGCATGATTAATGAAGCGGGAGCCTGGCGGAAGGGATTTGTAGTCTTCCAAGCTCTGGAGCCATACTAAATCACCAAATATGGAGGAGCGGTGGTATGATGTAACGCTGTATTTACGTATGGCACCGCTCTGTTGAAAAGACAAAACACAGTATCTGTCAAGCAAGAATTAAACCTGCTCTCCTTGCTGTGGTCCCAAATAGACCTCAGCCGGAGGGATGGCCGCGGCGGGGAGTTCTGCACGTGGGGAAACTCCTCAGCTGAGGGTTTTGCTCTGGCACTCGTTCGGCGCGGGAGACTCGGCGAGCCAAATCACGCTTTCGCGTGGCACGGGTGATGCGAAGCGAGCAGGATTTGGCCTCGCGCGATGTCACGAGGCCGTTAATTCAGAAAAGGCTGTGGTTTTAACTGACTTTAAATGGTTCGGTGAGCGGAGGGCAGTGGGTGAGGAGAGGTGCGCATCGGCGGGGCCTGATCCTGCTTGCTCTTACACATAGGGATCGCCTTTGCTGTGCAGGTGGGCCTGGCTGAGAGCGGGCTCGGGTCCGTGGTGCAAGCCACGAGCGCTGTTGTGAGCAGAGACCGAGCTGCAGTTGTCCAGGCATCTCCCACCCCGAGTTTTCTGCGTGGTGGTGCCCAGCCGTGCCTGCAGCTGGGAGGTCCAAGGTCTTCTCCTGCACCTCCCCAGCCAGGACGGAGCCGAGGGGCGCTGGGGTCCCCTGGTTTGTTCCCAGTGGTGGGAAATGCAGCCGGGCTGTGGGCGGGGGGAAGGAGCACTGTGCGTTGTGGGGTCTTGACTGTCCCTCACCTTCATGTTTTCATCTCCCCTGTCACTTGGATGAGTTGAGCTCCCTCGTATCCCAAAGAAGCGAGGCAATAGCTGGTGTGACCCATTGCTTGTAGCCGGGAGTTCGTGGGGTCCGGTGGTAAAATCACCGGTGAGGGTCTTGGAGTGAGCTGTGGAGCGCAGGTTTCTGGAAGGCCCCTGCAGTGAACCTCAGGCTCTTCCAATTCTGGTATTTTATATCTGATTTCTGTGCGAGAATGCAAAATGCCACAAGATACGAGTGTGTAATTAAAAAAAAAAGAAACCAGGACAGAGGCTGCCTTTAGAAAAATATACAGGAGTTGAGTGAACTGATTCTTTCTGGTAAGAGACCAGAAAATATGTATTGAGTAGCGATGTAAAAATGTCCCCCGTTAGTTGTTAGGCTGAAAGAGGTGTTACAGGTTAGCTCTGGACACGGAGGTGTTACAGGTTAGCTCTGTCTGCAGTATGTGCTCTGTCTGCAGTTTTGTAGTGAGTGAGTTGGTGTGTTACAATAAAAGATCATCTTAAGATAAGTAATGCTTAAGGATCGGCTCATCGAAAGACAAGGAAGGAGGCAGCGAGTCATTCAAATGCAGGGAGAAATGATGTCTGTTTTAACCGTCGATTGGCTGCTCTTATTCCTCACCGTTTTTCCAGAGACGGGGACGATTGCAAGAGCTTCTACGTATGTGTGCAACCTGTGCAGTGGCCGTGAGATCCACATAGGTGCAGGCATGCGTACCTGTCTCTTCCGTGGGGGTGTCTGCCTGCGCGTAGCTTTGACTCGCTGTAAAATTTTGAGTGATGCTGATCCAGCGCTATAGCTGAAATGTCATAAATTTAACAGAAAATTAATAGGATCTGTTGTGTGGGTCCGATGAGGCAGCTTTCATCAATATGTATGTCAAAGCCTCACCACCAGATACCGGCAGCCTGTGATTTGCAGTGAGTGCTGTGGCAGGGCTTTAGTTATCCGCTCTCGTATTTTACAATAGGGGGAAATATTAACTGAAGTATCTAGAGATCAGTGAATGTAAAATTGCTGTTCACTTATTGAAAAGGCCGAAGAAATATTTATCGTCCGCCGGTGTCAGGTTTTAGCGGTTTGTTTGTTGAATGTATAAATCCGAGGGAATTAAGGAAAGGTGGGGTTTTTTGGGTGAGGAAGGATCTTAAATGTTACTTGGATTCAGTTGGAGGAACACTTTGGAGCGCTGCTGCGTATTCCCCTTTCTCACGCCGAGTGTGTGTCTGCGGATGCCGTATTTACTGTACAAAGAGGGGAGGAGGAGGGGAGGTCATTTTTACTGCTCGAATCCTTTATTCTCAAGCTGCTTGTGGCGTTCAAATAAAATACGTGGGAAAATAACGTAAGAAAAACCTCTGTCTGCAGTAATCGGGGGGAAGGTGGATATCATTCGGTACTAAATTTTGGACCGAGTACATTTGATTGTTACCGTTCTCAGGGGGTAATGTCTTGGAGTAGTCATTACAGCACAGAAATTTTCTTGGGCTGTTATTAGTAGTTGCCATGATAATTCTGTAGGTTGCAAATCGCGATTCCTTATTATTTGGTTTTCTTCCGGAGACAAAAAATTATTGACGTCTGCATTGAATAGTTAGCATTGCACCTGGATAATAAGATGAAAGCTTAAAAAAAGGGGGGGGGGCGGGAAGGAATATGGAAATATTTTGGAGTCAGATTCTCTCTGCTTTCCCCATACAAAGAAACAGAGAGCACAGGCTCGGTGAAACAGTCGCAGGCAGGAAAAATAGTGAGGGTGCTACCCAAAGGCTCCTGAGATTCGGAGCTCTGCGTACAAGCTGTATTTGTAAATAAGACAGAGAAAGGTTGTGAACCGGCAGCTCGGCTGTTTTGTCAAAGTACAATGTCAGAGAAACTCTTTCTAAGACAAATTGTAAATAGAAGTGTCACGATGATTGCATGATTGAGCTCTAGAAGTGTCTTGCAATTGTTGGCATTGTCAGAAGACTTTTGAAAGCTTAATTAAAGGCGGGGGCCTGCGCGGCTGTGAAATTTACTTCTCGCGGGGGGGAAATGTAAAAAACGTAGGGGATCGAAAAGTTGCTCTAACGCTGCTCACGTGGGGATACGGGGAAGAGTCGCTAGTTTCTCTGCTTTCCCCGTTGCCTTTTATAAATAACATTTTTTGAAGAAGCAAACACGTGACACCAATATCATCCTTCGTACGAGGTAAAGGTTGTGTTAGTTTTCCTATTCCCTGCTGTTACAGACAGTTAACGTAAAAATGGCTCTTTATTGGAAACACAAATACGAGTTCACTCGAAGCACAGAAGCGGGGTAGAAAGTTTTCCTCTGCCTCGGCGTGATCCTTCCAGGGGAGCATCGGAGTGTTGCGGTGCCCTGAGTCTTTCCGTTTTTTTCTTTCCTGCAAATCAGATCTTCTGCTTTAGAGGATGAGAAATACGGTTTTGCATTCTTTCTCCTATTGTACGGGACGTTTAATTGCGGAGCTCGCCACGGGCTGAAGCATCGCTGCATCCAAAACGCTTGTGGTTGAAGAGGCAGCCCGGCGCGCGTTTAACTTTGTATAGATCTGAAAAGGTGCACGTTAGCATCACGTGCCGAAAGCTTTGAAAATAACGCGCGTGATAAACGTAAGGCTCTGTGCAGCGAGTCCCAGCAACGAATGCCGGGTGATGGAAACTGAGGCAGGGAGTAAATTAAACACCTTCTAATTAGCCCGGTGGGAGAAATAAAGTCTTCCCTAAACATTCCCATAATTTGGTAATGCCTCTTTTAAAGAGGAGGAGGCCTATTAGCATCGCCCCGTTTTGTATATGCAACCCTCAGCCCACGAGCTCTTTCTTATTTCATTCAAATAATAAAGACGATTAAAGAGGCTTGCGAGGCAGCGTCAGGCAACGGGAGTTCAGCCTCCAGTTGTTTGCCTGCACGCATCCTCATTACGGAAATTTTTTGGACAAAATTCCCTTCAAGCTTCGGTCTGTTTTTATATCCGATAGTACCAGCTTTGTTCAATAAAAGGCGTTTAGCATCAAGCTGGACATGGCCTGGCACGTTGCCACTTGGTGGTTTGGTTTTTTTTTTTAGCTGATCGCTGAGGATCTCTCGTTACCTTTCTGCTTGTTGTGATTTTGTTCGGGTCGTGGGGCTGCCAGCGATGTCGCGACTCCGAGGAGGTCCTCTTCGCAGCCTGGCAGGCGCCTGAACGCGGCTTCCATCCGGGAGGGCTCTATTTTACGTGTCAGCTCCTGGGATATTGCACAAGTTCATAAAATACGCCGAGCTCATATATTTTAATACATTAAGACCTATATTCATACTGGTAGCATGGCCCTAAAATTAACCATTGGCTGGGTTCGGGTTTTTTTTTCCCCCCTGGGCTAAGGAGCATATTTTATCTTACTTCGTACAAACGCAGTAGCTCCAGCCTGCCTCCTGGTAACGTTGGGCACAGCAGGTTTGGGCCCACGATGGTTGATACCAGTACCCGGGTTGCTGTGATTTCTTACATACTTTTAAAAATAACAGGCATGTTAGTGGGCCCACAGACCGCCCGAGCGGTTGGGATGATCTGTTTTCCATTTCAGAATGAATTTCCGTGAAACTCAGTTTGCTCTTTAGGGCCCCCATCCTGGGCGCGCTTTGCCCCGCCGGACACGGACCGAACAGCACCCGCGCACTTAAACGCTTGCAGGAGCTGGACGGGCGACTGTGGACCCTCGTGGACGGGCAGCCCAAGCGCTCACGTTATTCAAACCCTCCTGTGTTAATGCCAAACCCATTTTGAAGCCCATAAACATCCTTCCTAATCAGGTTTAGTATGCAACGCATCCCGCGCGGGGTTCAGCGAGTTTGTTTCCCAACCTTTATTGGCCAGCTGCACTCGCTGTGCATCTTTAAAATATTTCAGCGAGGCTTTTCGCTCTTCTTCCACGAGGGCTGGTAACTTGGTGGCTGCTCCCCGGCTCATTCTTCATTCGGAGGTGGCATTGCCTCGGGTTGGCAAGGGAAAGGTTTGCGGTGTGGGGTGTGGTGAGGTCAGCCCCGATCCCAGCAGGGAATTTGTGTTCTTCATTTGCCTTTACAATCGGAGCACAGCTACTGTACCTTGGAGCAGCTCTCAGGTGTGAGCTCAGATGGGCACATGTAAATGTGCTGTCAGATGCAACACAGGAATATTAATGTTTCCTCACCACCAGGCTATAATAAAGCTGTACACAGCCAGCTTAATATGCAGCCGGGCTGGGGAATTGTATAAAACTTCGATAGCCTAGTGTGAATGACAGCAGTGGAAAAAAACACTCAATATGCCACAGTTTGCGTTCTTGTTTGCCTTTGATCCAAAGCAAAACGGAAACATCCGCTTCTTTCCCTCCTCCTTTCGTATAGGTGTTCTTCCTCTGCAAAATTGGCTAGTAAGTAAGGAAAGAAAACGAAGCGTGGGGCACAGCGCAAACTATTTGAAGCACATTAACGCCAGCCTGCTGGGGATGTGATTTTTCTCAGTATTAGCAAACATTTATTTTTTTGTACTCGGGTTCGTTTGCTTTGGTTTTCGTTCTCTTTTAGTATCTGGGTCTGGTCAAAACAAAGAAAATAGAGTCACCACAAAGAGGGGCTGGAGCCCCCTTCGCCCCCCGGCTGCAGGCACAGCCCGGGCTGTACAGCCTCTTCACAGGGGTTTCGCTTGCATCTTCTTCTGGGTTCAAATCTTCAGCTCCATCCAAAGGTGTCTGTTTTTCAGCGCGGCTGTGTTAGAGGATTTTTAATAATGTGCTCATTTAACTGAATCAACAGCTGTCAGGAGCGGTTGTAGTAAATCCGCAAAATGCACAAAGAAAAATACATACGTTTCCTGAAACAAAACACTTGAAACAAATTGGCTGCCAAAAAAAGCTGCTGAATTCTGGGTTTGCAGACAGTGCACCAAAGTGTTTCTTCTCTCTGCTCTCCCCGGAGACCTCTCCCCGCTTGCCTGCTGCAATTTCGCTGGAACTTTTTACCTGAACAGGTTGCTGTTAAAAACCCCACCGCTTTTCCCCTATTTGATGGGTATGGAGCTCAGCTCGAGCTTAGATTTTTGCGTTTCGCACTAAATAGCTAAAACACCAAGACTGGAGCAAGAAGCAAAAACCAAATAACTGCGCTACCGTCGAGGAAATGAGCCTTAATATCCCTGTGAAATAGCTGTCGAGGAGAAGCAGTGCTTTGACTCTGCCCTTCCAGGTAGGCGTTGGCAGGATGGTATTGAGGTCTGGAGCAGCTTCGGAGGGTGCTGAATCCCCCCCCGGCATGGGTGCTGGTGGAGGGAGAGCTGGGGAGCTTTGGTCAGCCAAAAGCAAGGACTTTCTGCTTCCATCCTCCCCCTGCTTTGCGTAAGCGCTGAACAATTACACCTCCAATTTGATCTTAGCTTCAGATAGAAAAACCTCTGCCTAAATAAACACTGGAATTACTGCTGAACAACAAAGGCTTAAAGAAGAAACCTGCCTTCAGTGGTGTTATTATTGTTGTTGTGGATATTATTATCATTATTATTATTGTTATTACTACTACTACTACTACTACTATTACTGCAACTATTACCTTTTTTAAATAAACACACATTACAGTTCCTCACTCCTTAGGAAGTAAGGAGTTTAATTTTACATTCATTGCTCGCTTAATTGATTTAGCAAGCAGCAAAATATAAAATGCAAAAATAAAAATGCCCCCCCCAGCCCCCCCATATTCACAGCAATTAATTTGTCACCCGGCGTTACTTTGCTACGGCATCACAGCTGTTTTGTTGGGTTTTTTTTTCAGACATTGCATGAATCATCTGGGTTTCGTTGCATTTTAGCTACTGAGTTGATTCTTTCTGGAGTAAGGGAACAAACGTACCAGCAAAAGTGTCGTGCTTCAGCCAGGGCACCGCAAGTGCGTGGAGCATTTACTGCGTGAGGGTGGCCGGGGGCTTTTTGCCGTCTTTTCTCTATTATCCGTGCTGATTTTCCTATTTGGGAAATAGTTGTCGTGCAAAGAGAAACAGTAGCTGGGGAGCCTTGTTCTCTTCGAGGAGGTAAAACACAGTGGGATGCGTTTGGAAAAAAGAGAGGATTACTTCCCGAAAGATTATTTAGAGGCTGTATTATTTTGTAATAAACTGTAAACTGTCCTGTGTTAAATCTGTGTTACGTTAGGAAAAATCAATAAGGAAAAATTAAATTCTGATAAAGATACTCTTGGATCTTCGAAAACAACTGCTGTCCTTTTAACTAAAACATTTGAGGAGCTTCAAAGAGTATGTATTTCTTCTGATCTTAGAGCTGTGTGACTGGTAGCAGGGAAAAAAAAAATCTTATTCTACATACAAGTGGATTGCTTAACAAGTCAGCACAGACACATACTTGTTTGTACAATAGAGATAAAAATTCCTGTATAAAAATAATTCAGTTGCTGACAGCAGGCATTGTGCTGGGGCTGCCTCTTTTGTGTTGGCCGGGGGTCAGGGACCACGGCTCCCACTTTCTGCCGGGGGGAGGCTGTCACGATCGCTTGCTGGAGCCTGGAAATAAGTTAATTGCTTTATTTTAAGGAATACTCAGAGCCCAGTGGTGTGGGTTTTACCTCCGTGCGCCGTCTCTGGAAGCAGTGAAAGAAGGGGGGAAAAAAAATCCCCTAATGGGGGAGATGACTTGAGGGCAGTTTGGGAGACGTGGCCTTCAAGAGCTCGGCGACCCGGCGGTAGTTCCTAAACTTTTGGTTTTAATGTAATTCCCATTTATGCTGTCACATCCCGTATCGGCCCTCGCTGAACTCTCCTCGTGTGAAGTAATGTTGCTCTCGGGGGGAATCGGTCACAACCAGGGGCTCGTGGCCGATACAGATGTTTGCTGGGGCGGCTTTCGCGTGGCGCCGGCTCCTATTCTGTCTAATAAATGTTAAAAAAGTGGGGCGTTAGCACGGCCCCGGGCATCCTCTTTTTTGCTCTGCAGGGGCGCAGGTAAGGTAAGCCATGGGGTTGCGGAAGGCCAGGGAGGTGGGAATCGAAATTATTTGAACATTCGTCCATCCTTCAAAGTCGGGGCGCCGGGGAGGCAGGCGGCGCAGCCAGCCTCCCCCAACCTCCTCCTGCCCCCGGGGTCGCCGGCAAAGCCGGGGCTCCCCTCCTCTCCGCCCTTCGGGGTGCCGCAGGAGGTGCCGGCAGCATCAGGCCCCGACGGGGCCGGCTGAGAGCGGAGCCAAGTTCGCCAGCGGCCACCGGCGCGGAGCGGTCCCCCCGCAAACTCCTCTCGCTCTCTCTCTCGGCGGCGGCGGCTTCACTCCCTGGGAGCGAAGCGACTTTCTCGGTGGCACGCTCCGTTGCGGAGATCTTTTCATCCCTCCTTTTTAAATGCAGCGAGTTGCTAAAATTAATGCCGCTGCACTTTGATGAAAATAATGTTTTTATAATACATTTGCTGTTTACACGGAAGATGTGACTTGAGGGGAAAAAGGCTTTTTTGGAGGGTGGCGGAAATCTTGTTAATCTGCTCTCGGAGAGCGGCACACAATACTGCCCATGAGCAAGTCTGTGCTGCTTTTGATAAATTACCATGTTTAGAGATAGGTTTGGCTCTTAAGGGCTTAGTTTTCTGAACAAAGTCCATAACAATGTTTTCTGCCTCTGTTTGTCTCCAGCCCCTTTGGCTTGACTCGGAGCCCTGTGTTTAGTTGAAGCTCGGTCTGGAAGATATAACAATTTTGCATTAAAAAAATAAGGAAATCACAGGAAGAAAAACCCTTTTGCTTTTTGGATGAATCTTACTGATAATTTGCTAAAGCTCATTTGAATTTTAAGCACTTCTTTAATCTTCAAAGGCTAAATTGCTTTATGAATATGCATGGTGTGGGCAGACTTTAGTTCATTACCTAGTTGTAAATTCTAATGACCATTAGGTCCTTGCAGTAATTGCGAATTGTTTTGCATTTTTGATTGGCCTATTAACATGTGCATTCGGCACACATCAGGCCAGCCTGTCAGGCTGCTGAAGGAGAAAAAAAAGGTGAAAATTGTTTTATAGCACCAAGATTCTTAGATTTTCAATCTTGGAAAATTGATGATGTAAAAAAATTAAAGCGGTGTTTTTTCTTCTCAAGATTGAAAGTTCACCAAGAGATTTGACATATTTAATTTACATGATGACTTTGCACTCCTTCATTAATGCAATTTGCATATGAAGCTGTTGTTAATCACTTTTGATCATGTTTTGTGTATTAGCTGCCTCAGTGGCTCTTCTCCCTCAGATGCTCCAGTAGAAAGCAGCAAAATGATGCATCTTCTTGCCAAGTTTCCTTTAGTGAATTGAGGAATTAGGAGTCTAACCTTGAGTAATTAAATATGTTCTATCAGTTCTCTTTTAATGTTAAGTACACTTGGTTGGAAGTGTAGAAGGAAATTGTTCCCATTTGGGGGAGACATTCCTTTAAAAAAAATTTCTATATGTATAGATGGAAAAGAATTCTTTTCCGTGATCCGGAGTGGCCTGGGCAGAAGGGAGAGGTGACGGCAGGGCAGGAGACGGCAGGGCCCGGGCTCTTCTTTGCACGACCGGCCTTGAAGACGTGCGCCCCGGGCCTGATCCTGCGCTGCACACGCGTGTGCAAAGCTGCTGTTGGCGTTTGGGTGGCCGTTTAGCGTTTGGGGGACGCTGGCGCCGGGGAGGGAGCGCCCCGCTCGGAGGAGCAGGTCGTGCTGTCGGTGCTGCTCCTCTTCCAGTCAAGTCTTCCAGTTGCCTCATCGCAAGGAAGGGTCTTTTTCTCCTGCCTGCCCGGGCAAGGCGTTAATTGTCCAACCCTTGTTGCGAGCTGGGAGGGGAAACTGGGAGCAGCCTGGCTGGAAGCCTGCCCGGCTCTTGTAACCTGCCCGGGCACCCGCGCCCGGCCACCGCCGGAGGCCGTCCGCCACCCCTCCTGCCTGGTTGGGGCTTTGCCCTTGGGTCCCCATCCGGCTGGCCCTCGTGCCGGCAGCACCGCGGCTCTTGGCCGCGGGATCGGGCCCCCGCCTTTGCTTTGTCCGTTCAGTTGTTCGTCTTTGGTAATTGATGCTCAACTTTGGTTTGAGAGTTTATCACCGGGTAAGAAGATGAATCGGAAGGGTGAAACGGATACCCTGATTAAAGGGCCTGCTTAATGAAAGAAAATAAACGGAGAGGGAAAATGACCATTCTGGAAGGGGCAGAAGTATAATTTTAACCTCGGAGGAGACCTAGTGCTGCCCTTCCATGACTTCCACCCATCCCAGACTAAAAGCATGGTTCAGTTCAAAGTTGTTAATATTCAGCTGGGAAACAGTATCCAGAACACAAATAAATTATTAAGTGCATGAACTTTTTCGGCAGTAAGATGAACTGATGGGGTCCATCTGCGAGATCCAGGGGCTTTTTATTTGTGTGTGTCGAACGATTCTGCCCTCTCCGACTTCATAGCCTTTGGTCCCTGGCCAAGTGCATGCATAATTGATTCCACACGCGCTATCATTTTCTTGATGTAATTGCTTTAGTAAGATATGATGAAATCTAATGGATAATTTACTATATGAAAATGACAAAAAAGTAAATGTTCGTGTTTTGCGCCGGGCGCGGGGAGGAGAGCGCCCAGGTTACCCACGCGTGAAGGAAAACCCGCTCGTACCATCTCCCGCGGGCAAAGATGGGGGTAAATGGCTGGAGGAGTTCGGAGCAAACTCGCTGTAATTAATCGGAGTTTTACAACACAGGTGAAAGCGAAACGCTCGCGTTGTTTGGAAACCTTGTTTATTTTTTCTTGAGCGATGCCATATTTGCTTTTCTAATTGCCAGACTGCAGACTCGGGGAAAAAAAAAGAAGTCCTCTGCACAAGGCAAGGGGTAGTATTTTTAGAAATAAATGTGTCCTGGACTTGCTGCCCTGTGCCACAGATAGTACTCACACTGATGCCTTGCCTGGCAAAAAGACCTTCTATTCTAGCTGCTTAAATAATGCACCAGATTAAATTCAATGCATCGGTTTGGCTGGATGTATTTTTAGATAGTTCAGAAGTGTATAAATACCAAATCCACATATAATTCCGTACACATCCAAAGGAAAATATTCCACTTCAAAATTTGACATTACATTGGTCTTCAAGAAATGATTTGTTAATCTCATTTCCTTTCCCCCCTGCTTCCCAGTCCTGGAATATTGTGTATTCCTTTCCGTAATTTTTTTAAATAGCCGTTTGAGGTAACGTACAGACACAAAAACATTTTCTCATTTGCTCTCCCCCCTCGCCCCCCATGCTGTTTTCAATGTACTAAAAGAGGAAAAAATATCCAAGGCAAACCCACATAACTGTAGCAAACTGTTTCTGAGCAAGTCATAATAATGAACAACACATGATCTGAAATGTGATCAGCAAACATATACTTATGCCAAGGAATTTTTGCCATTCACATACCAAGGTTCTGTAAATCAGTAAACCGCGGCGGAGGAGCCCCGGCACGGCGAGGGGAGGAGCAGGAGCAGGGAGCAGGACCAGGGAGCAGGAGCAGGATGGGCCACCCCAGCCACCCTTGTTCACGGCGTAGGGAATGGGAACGAGTTTTGTCTCTTCCACCTTCCTCCTCTCCCTCTCTCTTCACGCACCAAAATGCAAAACTAACGAGCAGACCTTGAAAGAGTAAAAGCGCAGTCTGAGATATCTTCAAATATAGCAGGCAAATAAGTAGCAAAGGAATGAAATTTCATTGCAACATGTTTTACGTTTTTTTTTTTTCCCCCTTCC
>VYZW01024939.1:2466-49348 GCA_013401315.1 Balaeniceps rex | reverse complement strand
AGTGTTGGTTGGTTTTGTGGGGGGGGGGGAGGGGGGAGGGGAGGGTGGGGGGGGGGGGGGGGGGTGGGGGGAGGCCCTGGCTGTGGCTCTCCATTAACAGATGAACTTGGCTGAAGTCCAGAGTTTGATGAGAGAGTGTCACAGCCCCGGAGCCGGCCAGCCTTTTCAATAATTTGCCTTTTTTTTTTTTTTTTAATACCTGCTGACTGTACATCAAATGCTCCCAGGCCTTTTGGCTAAAGGCAAGAAGATGGGGCGGTGGAGGTGGGGGGGGAGAAGACACAGCTCCATTTTTTGCCTCTGAACCAGTTGAGACCAGTCCCTTGGCCACGCACGCAGGTTCTATCATCTTTCCTGGCTCGCTGTTGGGGAAAAAAGAGTTGTCACCGTGCCAGTAACCTGAGGGCCCAGGACAAAAAAAAAAAAAAAAAAAAAAAAAAAAAAAAAAAAAAAGGGGGGGTTTTGGTGTTCTGAGAGGCAAATTAAACTCCGAGAGTGTGTGAGAGCAGGAGGGGCGTGCGTGTGTCTGGGAGATTTCGGAAAACGCAGGAGTTAAATTCCGGGGTAAAAAGCATCTGTAAGGCAATCCCTGCCTGGCTGGGGAGGGCAAAACCCGGGGGACGGACCGAGCGCAGGTCCGCGGTCTGTGAACGATAAGCACCTTTACACGGTGGCTTCCACCCATTTAAATAACTTTACGAGGGGGGGAAAAAAAAAATCAAATTGCCCCCCTAGCACAGACCTGCGCTTGGTGTGAAGGTGGCTGCGCTTCCAGCCTTTACACAGCCGTCACAAAATTTTGCCGGGCCGCGCACGACGTCGAGGTGCTTTCTTGTAACGCCGGGGTGGTGAGAATAAAGACGAATCGGGGATCTTCACTGCGTTACCGTTGTTTTTTTCTTAAAGTTACGTGCTTTGCAAGAGGCGGATTTGGCGGGGATGCAGTAAATGGGGCTGCGGCGGGTGCTACCTGGGAGCTCGCAGCGTGAGCCGTGGATCGGAGCTTCCCAAGGGCACCTGGCTGGGGGTGTAGGTGGTCCCAGCGCGCCTGCGACTCGCCAACACCGTCTAAATTCGTTTTTTTTTTTTTATTATTTGTTTCCGATTATGCTGTCTGTTTCTGACAGTTGTTCAGCTACTTACCAGTCTTGGCCGGAGGCTGAGCCTGTAACATCCTGACATTTTTGCTTTTTAACAGGCCAGTCTCATCGTGCCGGAACAAACAGCAGCTTAACTGCGTTTCACTCTAGCTGATTTGAATAACGTGTACTCTGGTCAAACAAGAAACTCCTCAAAGGAAGATCTCGGTACCTTGTTTTCCGTCCCGCTGACACCAGGTGGATTTGAAAATGCACAGAAAGGGCATGGCCGGGAAAACACAGGCTCCCCCCCCGCCGCAAAGGGTGGCATTTCCAGAGACGCGGAGGGTAGGTAGGAGCGGGTCACCTGCCTGTCCCGTGCCCCTTCGATGGGCTCCCGGCATCGCGCCTCGCTGGGAATGAGGAGGTTTGCTTGGCGCTTGCGGCTCTATCTCACACAGCCGTCCCTGCCGGAAAGGGGGTGAGCACAGGGGTGGCCTTTGCTTCGCCTGGCCACCTTGCTACGTGTGAGGCATCCAGGTCTGCGAGTCCTTGTTTTCGAGGAGGCTGGGATTTTCAAACCACGGCGGTTTGAAAATCCCAGCCTTGTTTCCTCTCCTTCCCCTTTGCATTTTTAGCTAGCAGCTGACGACGTGCGGCGCGCTGAGCTCTGCTCTGTGGGAGGAAAGTACAAAGGCTGGGAAGAGGCGGTGGGGTATGGCTCCACGGTGTTGGGTGCCAGGGCTCTGGGTCTGGAAGTCTCCCTCCTGCAACTGGTTCTTCCCTTGCGCTCCATGTTGCGTGTCAAACCCTAACTGGTTTGATTGTGAGCTTCCCAGCTACTTGGCACCCCTGTATTTTTTTCCCAGGCGTTTGCCTATGCACGTGCGCAGCTCCCCTGTGTAATGCCTGCACAGGGCTCCCTGTTATCTGCTGATCGCGGTGTTTACCTCTGCGGGCATCCATTACGTGAGGAACTGAGTGCCTCGGAGATGTTAATACACCCTCGCAATACCGGGACGAGATAGGCAGCTACTGTTTTACAGCACGGCACAGGTGGGGTGGCTCGCCCTAGGTAAGGCAGGAGAGCTGCGGCAGAGCGGGGACGAGAGCCCGGTGCCATCCCTGCCATGCTGCCCTTCCTCCCTGCCGGTGGCCGGGCAAAGCCGGGAAGTAAAGACAAGACATGGTTGCATCTTCAAACCAACCCGCTCTTTGCCAAGACGTTTCTCCTTGCGAGGTGTCCACCCCACTTCTTTGGCCTCTTCGCCTCTCGCCCCGTGTTCGAGCTCTGCGGAGATGCAGGCGCTTGGTCCGGGGGGCACGTGCTTGGCTGCAGTCGTGCCACGCCCCGTCCCTCGGGGACATTCGCCCTGTACGTCTTTGGGGAGGTAGCGGGCTTCGCAGGGCCTCCCCGCGTTTGGGTAAACGGCATCGGTAGCGAAGGTAGGTTGTATGTCCAAGAGACAAGGCGATGACCTGTAGGTCAAGTACCTGTGTCTGGAGAGCCCACAATAAATATTGTACAGTGGGAACAATGGGGCTGTAACAGAGCTGCGACCGAAAGGCTACGGCCGAGCAGCCGGCTGGCTAAGAGGCTGCCGGGGGAGCGGTGTAGTATTTCTACTTCAAACTGATTGAAACGTCGACTAAAAATCAATGTCGTTGACTAGCGATAATTTACAGTTTTCTCGGTGCTAAGTAGCCGCGCGCGTAAGGATGCGCTCGCCGCGCCGGCGTGAGTGCCGAGCGGTCCGGGTGCGGCGCTGAATCAGATGCGTTGTAGGTCAGCCCTTTATTTGTTTCATCACGACTTTTACACAGTTGTCATGTAATTTATGGCTGCTTTCACGTTGTCAAACATTTTCATTGTGGCTTCTTCTTAACACACTCCTGACACAAACAGGGCTGCTTTAAAGACACTGTATTGTTTCATAATCTGAGAGGAGGACTATAAAACATCAAATTACACTATCTTCAGGCTAATCTAAATGCACTACAGATTGAAATCAGAGCTCATTTGTCCCTGATGCAAATTATTAAGTTCTAATTATAAATATCCATTTAATTACCCCATACATTTTTATTCTGCAGACCCTTCTCAGCAATTCTGTCTGAGATACAGTAGATGTATAGGAGAAAATCTGCAGTAATTAATGTGCATTTCCCAAATAATAAAGAACAAACACGAGCCACTTTGTTCATGGATGACATATCCGCGCACGCATTTTTAGCTATCCGTGTCGCGGCGTCAGACACTGAATGCTAATTGAAAAATAAATGGAAAAGACAAAAATTAAAATTTTGGGGGTTTATTCCCCGCCCCAGTTATGGAAAGAGCTGGGTCTGTCAGTGCCTTGTGCCCTCCCCAGACCTTTGCCTGTGCGAGGGACGAAGGTTTCTTGGGGGAGCACGGTGTCGTGTCCCCGGCCCCGGTCTTGCAGAGGTGCTGGTCCTGAAGCCTCCTTGTACTGGAAGCCCCAGATGTGTCTTGCAGCAAAACAAACCAAGGGAGCCGCTCTCTGCCATGCCAGCCTCTTCAACTTTTTGGTTTCATGCCCATCAGCAGCCGCGCAGGTTACAAAAGCCCCTCTCAAGCAGCAGTAGAGGATGCTTGCAGTCCCCCCCCTCGAAACCCAAGGGCAGGGGCAGGCGTGGAGGAAAGCGTCTGCTGGGGCAGATCCTGCTTGGGGTCACCCTGGGCGTAAATCCCGAGCGTCTCCCCTGCAGCCAGGAGACTCACTTGGTAGGCACGACGGCGTAAAGGAGCTTGGAATCAAGCCCCTTATGGTTATTTATGTTCAGATTAACAGAGAGCCTCATCTAACATCCACTGAAGTCTAAGGAAAGAAACTTGGAGAACGCAGCAGGCGTCGACTCGAGCCCGGATGCAAGCGATATCTGTCAAAAATCACCGGAGGAGTGCGTGTGCGGGTGTGCGCGCGCATGTGCCCATATACATATATGGGGTAAAAATCTGACTGCGCGGCAGCTGATGTGAGTGTTACCACAGGCTTCATTGCACGCCGTATTTCTACCCGTATTTGCACCTGCTTTCTGGGCGATAGAGTAGGCTTTCTGGAAAGGATACTGGTATGCTATCGGTAATTATAAACAAAAATGAGCTTTGAATTTTCTTGGACATATATTCCGCTAAAGCTCCATTCATTTCATCAGTTAAGAAGATGAGGGGCTGCAGCAGTGTCCTCAATTCCCAAATAACTTTGTCCTTACTTATTATAATCATTTCATCTCCAACTTTGTCCTAGAGTCACAGGGCACTAGGAAGAAAATCCTAAAAGTGGAAGAAGTGCTGGTAGGAGCCTAAGGACCTTTATATTAAGAAACCAAACCAAACCCAAGCCTGATTTCCTAAATAAAAGAATAATTCTCTTGGCTTCTCTAAAGGCAGTATCATTTTTGGAAAGATTAGCCTGTCTTTTGTCTTCTTTTTTTTTTCTTTGTTCGACTTGCATCACAGTTCTTTTACTGCTTTGAAACATGGGTTTTGTTGTGATTCCTCTGTAGCGCAGTCACTGTGCGGATGAGATCCTGTTTGAGATTTTGCATCTCGTCGTATCTATTATGCAGAAACTTAAAGTACAGCCTAACCTAGCAGTCAGATGGTGAGCAAGCCGCGCCGCAGGCGTGCGAGGGCTTTAATTCCTGCATGATGTGCTTTTACCTGAGCAACTGAGTGTAGTTATTGTCCCGTGTAGAAAGTAAGCTACCTATCCCATCACCCATACTAGCATTTCGTAGCTCGATAGTCTTTATCTATTATTATTATTATTACTATTATTATATCCTACAAAGGCATCGGTCATTGTATCGCTAATGTATGGTAGGGTGCTCAGGCTAGGACAGGCTCGGCTCGCTAATGGGGTCACTCGTGTCAGGGTGTGATGTATGGATTATGTTTACCGTGGCATGTTTTGTTTGTGAGCGAGGCTGTGGGAGTGGGGCAGATGATGAATGAAGATGCTCCACGGTTTCACGCTCGTCCCTGTGGTCGCAAGTCTCCAATACAATAAAGAGCTTCTTGTGATGGAGCGGTATTTATGTGCCCGTAGCAGGCTTAGAGCTTTAGGTCTGTGGCTGAAGTTGAGACAGTCCACCGCTTTGGTATTTTTGGTTAAAGCTCTTATGTGACCCGGATAAACGCTTGCAATTTGTTGTGAAAACCTTGGAAGTGTGTGAACCATCCAGTTAAATAATTTGCCTGGCTGAAATACTGGTCTGTTTTCCATCTTTGGGACTCCAAAGCGTCAACTGGGTGATCTTCATCGCCAAAACACGAACAGCCAAATAAGTGTGTGCGCGTGTGCTATCGGGGGACCCCAGTGATGAATGCCTTACCCTCCAAGGTGCAAGTAAAACATTAATTCCCTTAAAAATCAAGGTTGCCGGTGTGCCTTCACACCTCCACTGGGCAAGAGGCCTGCAGAGGCAGGAGTCACGGGCACGGCAAGGATGGTCTTTGCCCTCCGAGCGGCTGGCTTGTCGCCGCCGTGGCAGAAGTGTGCTCAGAGCTTCTCGCCGGTCTCTCTGGTGGGTCCCGCTTTCCTTTTCCCTCCCCGTGCATCCACTTAAATGGACAACCGTGGTCTGTACGCAGGTTCTTCGTACTTACTTTATCTCCTGAAAGAGGTGGACTCCAACAAGCTTTTACCCACTGAGTCTATAGAGAAAACGGCCAGGCAATTTTTGTTTCAATCTAGGCGTCTCTCCGGAGCGCTAGTTCCAGAGACTGATCAATAGGTTTTATTGTAGACCTCACTGTCTCTAAAAGCACCGTGACCTTATCCCGTCTAAAAATAGCGTTTGCTCTTGCTGCCTGCAGAACCTTGACCTGTGAAAACCCATTTGGAGTATAACTGACACGTGCAGTCAGCTGTGCATCCAAGACCCTTGCATGCCCCGGGAGAAAGCTCCCCGTGCTCCTTGTAGCCCTTGTTGGGAGGAAGGAGAGAGGGAGGGCTGCGGGGATGGATGAGGAGCTCTGCTCCCTCTGGAATCCCAAGGTGGATGAGGGCTGGTCTTCCCCAGGTCCTGAGCAAGCGCTGCTCCAGCCGCGGGCAGCGGGAAGCGCGCACCTCTGAGCATCCGTCCCCTTCTTTTGGGAAGAGCCTTGCGCGCAAGCCCAAATACGTGTTCACGCCAGCACCGTGTGCCAAGAGCATCCCTTCCGTGAGACGTGGCTTTGCCGTTTCTACTGGGAGAGTTGCTGAGCCCCGGCAGCTTTGGGAAGCGCTGCTTTGGAAAACGTGGTCTCCTTTTCTTCTAAACTGCTCTTCTGAAGACAGGACAAAAGAAGGTCACCTAAGTTAAACCAGTTCCTGGCCAGTGGGTGCGTTTTATTCATTAAGGCAGTTCCCAAGGGCAGGGCTAGGGGGGAGAGCCCAGCGTGGATTTTGGTGACCGGAGGGGTTTAAAGTAGCCACCAGGTACTTACTGCCTACGGCAACAGCTGGCAGAGAAGAGCCCTCTTGCACACTTGCATCCTACACCAGAAAGGGCTTGTTTGGTGTCTTCCATGCAAATAAAGAGATGTGGGAGAAGAGGAGCCTGGGGACCCTGCTTCCCCTCCCTCCCCGCCGCGGCCGGGCTGCCTGGCAAGGGTTAACCAGCCTCCCCGGTGAGCAAGGTCTGGTGCCGAGCCTCTGGGAGATGAAAAGGGAAGCAGCTATGATTGCAGAGCTGTAAAAGGTGGCATTTTGTTCTCCTGCTAACAAAAGCCAGGACTATTGTTGCCTCCGAGCTTGAAAGAGAGGTCACCGGTGGTATTAGTGCAGCTAATCACATAAGAGGCTGGGTGGGCTCGGCGCACGACGTCTGCTGCTGGCGGGGCTGAGACCCGCCACCCCGGGCTGTTCCCAGGCGCAGGTTCCTCTTTGGTTACACAAAATGTCCGCTCCCGCTCTCCTAATGCGTAGGCTATTATTAGCCGGTGTCGCTCAGTTATCTGAGTGGCGCTTTTAGCTGCCACCTAAGTGCCTGACACTTGGGTTTACAGCAGATTAAATTAAATTTTAGGCTGGTTTGGCTTTACTGGGTGTAGACAAAAGGAGCAGCTGCCGTGGAAATGTAATCCGGCCCTGGCGAGGGTGGGGAGCCCTAGCTGGTCTTCCCCTCCGCCCGGGCTTGGAGGGTCTCAATGCGTGGGTGGCGGCCGTTTTGGGAGCGGGTACCTAAACCACCACCCCTCAGAGGGTGGGCACCCACGTCCCCGTCTCAACGCAGGGCCATGTGCCTACCGGCCAAAGCGTGTTGAGACGGAGAGCGTTTAGATGTGACCAGCTGGCAAGCGCGCACACCAAACCAGCGCTTATCTTCAGAGCGTCTGTCCAAACGCTGTAGTGCAAAGCCCATGATAAATATTATTTACTTGCTGATGGGTCTGTTGGTACAATCCATTCCTTAGGCTGCTGGGCACGTTTTTGTCTTATTTATTTTTGGCTAAAAAGCGGCAGGCCTACAAGAAGATTCTGCGCAAGTTTATTCTGCCCTCAAAGCGGATCAGGTGAAGGCCAGATCCAGAAATTTGTCAGGGATGCGACCGCCTTAATCGCCAACTGTCGCTGTGGGTGGGTGGCACCAAGGGGTGGTCATCCCGAGTGAAGGTGTGGGGGGAAAGGAGTTCAAAAACCAGGGTCTGCGTTGGAGACCGGGTTCTTCTGGGCCAGCTATGGGTGGAAAAAAGAGCTGGTAGGAGACCTCTCCCCGACATCTGCTGCTTGAAGGGCATTCTTAGACATCGGATCTAATACCGCCTCTATCTTTAAAGTTAGATTGATAGGGATCAAAGGCACCTCGCAAGATCAAGACGCAGCTGGCCCTGCTCCAAAACTGCTTTCTCAAGAACCTTCCTCAAGAAGGGAAGGGTAGCAGCAGGCCAGTAGTCGGCAAGGCTGTTCACGTCAAGAGATATTTTTCTCTTTAGCAGGGCGACGCTGTTCCGGGATGGCTGGCGCCTTGCCCTCCTGAAGCGAGGCATCAGACCAGTCATCGCCCCAAAAACCTGAGGCGGTGGGCTTCGCGGGGCAGGAGAGCAAGGTTCAGCCCAGAGCTGGTGGGAGCAGCTGCTCCGCACATTGCCTTGAGTCAAGCTGGGTGGAACTAGCAGGAAAAAGCAGATGTTACGAAAGGCAATTGCCGAATTGAAACGCAGTCCCCCTCTTGAATTTATTGGCACCTTTTCTTACGGCTTTGGGTTCAACGACTGGCATATGCAAATGTCATTTTTCCTGTATATCTTGGTACCGGCTGGTGTGCAGCTCCGGCAGGCTGGCTTGCTTCCCCTTGAATCCTGCACCCCGTTCCTCACCGTCCTTCCCATTTAATTGCCTCTCGGCGTAGGAGAGTCTCTCCAGCGGTGGTTTGTGTGCAGGGTGCGTTTCAGGGCAGCGTGCACCGATGCTGTTTGGGTGTCTCTACACCTATGGAAGGAGGTACGGTCTTGGAGGCTCTGGAACCAAGGTTTTCATGGGCAAAGGGCGAAGTGGAAACACCTCTTCAGTTTCTCTGCCCAGCCCCGCTTTTGCGTTTGAGCTGGACAACTCTGATTAGCACATCAGATTCGCCACCTTTCAATGTGAGGTCGGGGCGGTGGTGGGAGAAGGGATGGAGCTGCGATGCAGGTGCCGTGCAAGCCTCGGCACGGGAGGCTGGTTGCCCCTTGCAGCCCCTGGCAAGTTGAAGACCTCCTTGAGCAGCCCGCAGGGACGTGCAGTGAGTCCGGCCAAGTTTTGGTCCTGGCGCTTTCCCTCGTTCCCTGGGGGACTTTGGAGAGTCACAAATAATTCAACTCGATGTGGTGTTTGCTTAGTTGCCGGGGTAGGATTTGGTCTCTTAATTTCAGCATGTGGTAGTGTGTTCATCTGAAAAATGAGAACTTTTTTTGGGCGGGTGATATATTTGCTGGAGAGTGTGGTTGGGTGAATTCAGGGGCAGCTTCGTCTGGCAAAAAAGAAGGGAAATTCAGAAAACTTTTGGTCACTGAACCAAAATCTAAACATCTTGTATTTCATTTCCGTGCACTTTTTCCCTCTGAATTTTCTGTTTGGAAACCAAATGGAAAATCTGGTTTATGTCCTGCGCTAATTATGATATGGACCTCCTATGAAGGCGGTTAGGTTTAAATTATTAACGACTGCACAACGGTTTGACAACCTCCGTTGAGAAATAATTGTCTGCTCGCCTTGTCTTATTTAGAGGTATTTTTTCATGTTGTGGCAAGATCGCTCACCCTGCGCGGGTCCGAGGTTCCGTATGGATTTCTGGGCACATCTGTAGGTGTACCTCACCTATACGTTTTGCCAATAGGAATTTTGCAACAAGTGGATAACGTGTTTTAATCATCCCGACTGACCAACGGTAGCGTTGCTTCGAAATGTGTGTTACTGGTATGGAAAGCCCCCCTTGCCCATGGTATTTTGTGAGTCTGGGATTTAGGAGGAGGATTTTACTGAGTGCTGACCGTGCTGCTCTCCGTCTCGATGGGGACATCCCCGATGTCCTATGTGACTGCCAAGGAGCTGTGTTGGCCTGGCTTTGGGGAGAGTGGTGGCTGCTGCTCTTCCTAAGAAGCTCTTGGAAACCCGGTTTTTGATTCCATAACTCTCAAATTTACATTAGTCGTTGGGGCTACAGTATGTAAATAACCCCGTCAGATTCGAATGGTGTTTGCATAATTCACACCTCATGTCTGATGGGAGAAAAAGTGTTTCCTTAAATTAACAAAAACCTGTAATTATTTTCTTCTACATGTTGAAATTGGAGGGAAAGGCATCTCCTTGAATTTTATTCTTTGTATAATTTGTTTTTGCTGTTGTTTCAGAATAATTTAGTAATGTATTTGTTAGGAACTGGCAGCATCTGCTAATTTTCAGAGCTATCGTGATGATGGTAACATAAAAACTCGAGGCCAGAAGTGGGGCCAACACCTTATTTGCAAGCATTGACATTTATTTTGGTGCTGATGCTGCGCTGCTAGCGGAGGAATACAGTGTTCAGCATAATAAGAGTATGAAAATTTGGCCCTAAGCGATCATTTCTGCTGCATTGGGGTCAGATTGCGGAGCCTTTACTCATCCCGGTAAGTATTTATTAACCTTCGGAGAACAATGGCTGTAATGAGATTACCTGGGTAAGTGCTTATCCCGTTGGGAAGGAAGTTGCAGAGTCTGGACCCACTCGTATTTTGGGAGAGATAAGGAGGGTTCTTTGCTCCGCACGTCGCTTTCCTGCCTGCTCTGGCTAAGGGGAAGGTGCCCGGCAGGGCTGGAGGGCAGTGCCATGGACCGCAGCCCGGGCTGGCCAGGATTTAACGCCTTTTGAAGCGGTGGTTTAGCTGTGTGTTGTCTTTCCCGGGTTAGCCACGCTGAGAAGGGGAAAAAGGACAAAAAAAATAGTCGGTGCTTGAGTGACGTGAACAAAGTAATTGACTATCAGTATCAAGAATTACTGCGCAGCCGTGCAGGGGACAAGTCAGAACATACCTTGACAAAACCCTGCAACAAAGGGCTGCTCAAACACACCCTTGAGTCTAGGGAGCTGTAAATTGAGCTTCGATTCCAATGAAATACTTTTAGGCTTTGTGTATGTTTTTGTATCTACTCGCAGTGATTCAGTGCCGCACCGGAGGTGACTGAAGTCTCCAAAAAGAAGCAGCAAGCACCATGCTCTGCCGAGCACCGAGATCAGTGGTTCCTATCGGTCCTTGGCAAAGTGGCTTTAGTCTTCACAAATCACACGGGATTTCTCTGATTCCCACCTCGTTTTCCCATCCAGCTGTATGTACTTTCCTAAAAATTTGGGGAGGTGAAACAGCTCCTCGATCATCTTTTTAGTCGCTGTTTTTCTCGCAAGGGAGAAACAAAGAGGGGGACCTTGTACCCTGCCCTGTGAGTGCAATGATCTTTCTATGAGCAGCTCCACACCCATTTCTTCCTACAGGTTAGAGACACATTTTTGGCACTGGACACGGTAAGCGTTCCAACATGTTTTTAATCTGCAGCTCTCACGTCTTTAAAGGTCTGGTGTCATGGCTCTGGTTGCATGCACATATTTCAAGGTACCCGAGTAGTGCAAAATGCAAAATGTGGGTAAAATACGGTGACGCAAATGTAATCTGTTGGTAGGAGTTTGTTTGGTGTTTGTTCTGCCTGTCCTTCGGTGATGCTTTCTATGTCCTCAGCTTTTTCCTTGTGGCAGTAGATGCCTCTTCTGGATTTCTAGGCGTCTAGCGAAAGGCTAGTGATAGCACCCTGCGATACTTTTTGCATTTATTCCTAAATGCTGAAAGCCATCTGCTGCATTTGCTAGGCTTGCAAAGTCAAACGCCTTTGGTTGTTCACTTTCTAACCAGCGTCCACTTAAATGGTGAAACGCGGTGCCAAAATCAACTGAACTCTTTCTGTTCACTTGAGTTTTGGATCAGGCTCCAGATTCTGATTTCATTCTTTCCCCATTTGCCGGAGATGTTGACCATGCCAATTTATTTTTCCCCTCTTCTCTCTCTGGATGGCGTTGCCACAGGCTGAATTCAACCAGCCTCTTGATTTCTCAGATACTTTCTCTTACGGGCAGAGCTGTAGGAGCAAATGCCCGGGGGGCACCTCCCAGGTCACCGGGTACGGGCTGCGGCCATCACATGATGCCTTCGATATCCAGAGATGCTGAGATGGCTGCATCTCGCCTCGTTTTGTGTTTTACTCAAATACGCTGAGACGAGAGCAGTGCCTGTGGTGGGGAGGAGGGAGGAGGAGATAGATGATCCCTCTCTTGTTCTGGAAAGATTCAGCGGTTGCCCTTGGTCCTTTCACCTCTGCGGGGCCGTGTAAGGGTTACAGCATTTTAGACATTTCCCAAAGTGTCAGCGTTTGGAGCACCATTACGAAGAGACTAGATGAATGACCAAAATGTAGGGGCAAAATAAATTAGGCAGTTCACAAGCTGCAAACAAGTCATTTGCGAGGAATAACGAAAGCTTGCGGTTGCGAGGCAGTCTCTTCTCCAGCCCGTTGCAGTGATGTTTATAAATCAGGGTAACAAAACGGGAGCCCTTATTAGGCCTGTGTGACATTAAAGGTGCATTTAGCTGCAAAGTGTAACACTGGCTGCTATAAAATCAGACGGATGCTCGAGCTACGCCGCAGCTCGCTTGGAGATGACAGCAAGGCTGCGCCTTCGGGACTGGGTCAAACCCTCCTCGGGTGTCGCGTTCCCCGTTCTGCAGAGAGGGGCTATTCGGCTCTGTAGGTTCAAGCCATGTTTTTTCCCATTTGTGGCTCTCTCTAGTTCTGTCTCCTGAGGTGTTGCTCAGCTCCCTGCCTAGCGTCCCCTGCTCACCTCTTCCTCTGCGATAGCGGCTGTGGTACCCCGCACGTCCCCTTGGAGCACTGGTGCCTCCCATCCCCGATGCACAGGCTGCCCGTAACCTCGTCCGTAGGGTCCCTGGCCATGCCGAAACCAAGCCGGTTATCTGCTTCATCCGTCGCACGCAGGGAAACCTAACTGGCTGGTGTAGGTGCTCGTAAGTGAGCGGTATTATATTACCCCACATAAATCTCACATTAATGGAGCATTATAACCAAAAGATGCTCGTAGATCACTCTAAACCATTTTAGGCATCTGTTACGCTTCCGCCACCTGCTCTTCACCCATTCATTTGTGTTTGGGATGGGAACGATGCTGTCGGGAGAGCCTGGAGAGGGCTTGGCGGGGAGGCAAGAGCGGGCCGGCACGATGGAGCAGTCCATCTCCCCGCCGGGAGCTCCACCGGCATGAAGCCTGGCTCCACGGGCCCTTGTTGGCCGTGCCGGAAGAGGCGTAGCAGCAGGGCGCTGGGAGGGCGCACCGTGGCTTGGCTTCGAAAGGGTGTTGATAGAAAGCGCTGACTTATCTGAGCAGGCTCAACGCCTTCTGAAAGTCCGGTGTAGGCAAGGGGGGAGCCCGAGCGTCGGCGCAGCCGAAAGCCCACGGTGCCTCATCTGCGACGGCTTTCTAGATCACACCATGTAACACAGCCCAACAAAGGGCCTTTAAATCCTAGTCAAGAAGACAGACAATAGAAGGTCAGAGTTTAAAAGAGAAAGTGTGCCTCAGACTGATGTAATTCCCCTTCTCCCCCCTTTTCTTAGTGTGAATCCTTTGATATTTGAGCAGGGAAATCCTCTTTATCGGGAAACTCCACCTCCTCTTATCTCTTACTCTCTCGAAAATGCTATCTGCTCTCCCGCCTTTCGTGCCTCCCAACCCGGTTTGCGGTGGAAGCCTCCCCGCGCGGGCGCGCTGCCCTCCTGTCCCTCGCGCCCGGTGGGCACAGCGAGGCTCGGGGCTCGACATGGGGACTCACTGTAAGTAAACACCCTCCGGCTAATGACTCCCTCAGGGAGCCACGCTCGCCAGTCACGGTCAGGATCCCGGGAGCACGGGTGACTTGCCACAAGAGGCTGAACCTCCAGGTAACGTCGTTGAGATGCCCCAGCTGGTTGTAGCAGTAGCCGGACTTGAGTCAACATGGGAGGAACCTTAGAAATGTGGGGGTTTATTTTCCCAATCATGCCCCTCTGCTCAGCCAGTGTTTAGGTGGATCGGAGCAGCCTCCTCCTTGGAGCTGGAGGAGCAAAGAGGCAAAAACCCGTTTGCAGACCAAGCAAAGCGGTGCTGGAGCTTTGCAGAGGATGGAGGACTGCAGTGTGCTGGGCAGGAGTGACCCTGTGGGAGGAAAAACTCATCAGATATTGGCCTGCCTTCCCCCGTGTCTCTACCTGTGCTGGAAGAGCCTTTGTCACCTACTTTGCCTTTGCCATCTGATACGCCGGCCACTCGCTGCTGTGGCATGCAGCGCTGCTTGGACATACGGGGTCTGCAGATGAGGCAACCTCCACCCGTCGTGACGCTGCAGCAGCGGCGACCAAATGACAAGGCATAGGTGGTGAAGCCTGCCCATGTTTACATTTCAGCCCAGCAAATGAAGGTCTCCCTCACCTACTTGTACTGTAGAGCAATTTTTTTCATAAAAAGTGTAAAACTAGCCACGTTGGGTCAGACCAGAGGTCTGCCCGAAGCAGTGTCCTCTTTCTGGCCTGGCCAGAGCGGAAGCCCTTGGAAGGAGCAGAAGACGTAAATCAAGTACGGAATTACCTGTCCCCTGCTGTGCTCTCTTGTCTTTCCTCTCCGGCATCGCGCATTGGACTGGAGCATCCCCTACTCTCCCTCGAGGTTATACCCATCGCCTCTGGTTACTTGCATGTCTTTTGCCTGAACTGGGACTTGGGAGGTTGCATCATTGGGACTATTGCGTCAGATAAGTCGTGTTTCTTAACCTCCCTGCAATGGGCTCCAGTAAGACTTGTTAGCGCTCTTAATATATTGTAATAAACAATTGCAAAGCTGGGGAAAGGGAACGTCCCTGCGTGTATGCTCAAAGCCGCTGCGTATCTCCATGGAGCTGCGACAGCTCTGGAGACCAAAGAGCTTCTGTTCTCCTGCTGCATGGAAAATCTGATCACGGCTCTGACCTGTGCTGTTGGTAGTCACAGAGGACCAGGCTCTTCTTCCACACAAGCAGGTTTTCACCTGGTGTAACTCGGTGGATGTCAGTAGGAGTATTCTCAATGTATGCTCACGTAAGGCAGCGCAGAGATGTTGGGCATTGGGTAGCCGTGCAGATGTCCAGATGGAGCCAGTGACTGCTGAGGTGATACCCAAGGAGTTTTGTTCTTTCCGCATCCGGAAGAGTTGGTGAATGATCTGTAGTCACACCTAGGGCAACCCTTGGGGTGTAAATCAGATGGGACCGGCCTGGCCGATTTGCACCGGCAGATGTTCTAGCCCTGAAGACTCATCCCTTAAGTCAAATGGCAATGGCCACTGAATTTTTCTCCTTTAGCCATTATAAGTGACTTTTTGAGTACATTGGACTTTGGCATTCACATTGCTCTCTTTCGCCCTGTCGGCCCTCAACACGTGGGTCTTGGGCAAGAATTCATGGTACTTCTCAGTAACATCTTGCCGTCTTCCCCGGCTACTTCTGTGCTCCTGCACTTCCAACTTCTTATAGCCTGGAAAAGAGCTTGGCTGCGAGAAGACTGTGTCCGCAAAATGGTACAGGGTGGAAGGAAATGGTGTCATTAATTGTGCAGCTTATGTAGATTGTAATGCTTACAGCCTTCAGGTCCAACCCAGTTTAGGCTCCTTTAGCTTAAAATAACAAAAAGGGAACTGTCAGAATCAGAGCAAAAATATTAGCATGATAAAACATGTTAACAGGTAGCCATTAGCACTTTATGTCTGCATGAATAGTGTCTTTAAGTGTTTTATTGGTAAGAGAGTGGGGAGGATGGGCAGAAAATGGCATTCGTTTTCCAACTGGCACCTTGCTTTAATTGCAATTTTTTATTGTCATCACTTGTCAGGGAAGACGTCTGCTCAGTCAGGGTAAGCTCTGAGCTGGGGAGGTGGCCTGGGGACAGGGCTGGGTTTCAAGTACAAGCCTTTTGCCAGAGAAAGAGGAAAGGAGCAGATGATCTGGACAGGACCTGTTGTTACTCTTATTTTGCTGTTACAACGTGTGTGAGATACCAGACTCTGAAAGATGTGTGAGGGATGGCTGTGGTGTGGAGCAAAATGTGAGCGTAATGTCCAGGTTGGTGCTGGTCAGTCCAGGCGCGTGAGCTGTTCCTGCTGCCAAATCACAGAAGAATCGCGGCACTGAGCTCAGCTCCCGGTTGCACCAGTGCTTTGCTGGTTGCCGTTTGACCGATCATTGATGGTCACTCCCGAGCGGCAGCACCCAGCAGTCGCTTAAGGGAATGGTAGGCATTTATTTGCAGAATTAAAGCAAAAAAGGAAAAAATAGGAGGGGGAAAAAAAGAAAGAGGGGGGGGAACAGGCAAATATTTGCACCAGAAATTAAGGAAAATCCTTTCGGGTTTGTTGATAGTGTTGAGGACTTTGGAGGAGAGGCCATTGCCGCTCCCCACCAAGCAGCAGCACTTGCCAGCTCCGATGGCTGGGAAGTGACTCCTGCACCGCCTAAGCTGCGTCTTCCCAAATAACCCCGAGACCCGGTGCAGCCCTGCCTGTCTCTATTTCCACCCTCTTTTCCCACCCCGTTGGGGCTTCCCCCATCGCGCGGAGTTCTCCGGCATCCTGCTTCTGCTGATGTGGAGGTCCTTGGAAAAAAAAAAAAAGATGCATGCCGTCGCCGACTGCTGTGGACCCTTCCCATTGCATCCCTTGAAAAATGTGCCTTGTGGATGTTTTGTTTATGTCTCGGCAACTGGCAGCCCTTCTTGTTCATGGAAATGTCAGACCCTGCTTCGTTATTGACTGCGCGGCTGGGTCTACGTGTTTCACCGCTGGCGAGGAGCTGGCCTGGGGCGAAGCCTTTCTTCCACTCGCCTCTCTCTGCCTGTTCCCGAGTCCGTGTGTCGATGAACACAAGTTGCCTCCTATTTTTTATTTGTACGAGGGTTTTTGGGGGAGACAGCCCGCCGGCAGTCGGTGTTTTAGGTTGGTTCTCCGCGATGAAGAAACGCTTAGCGGTTGCTCCGCTACTTTTTGTTGGTGATTTTGGGTTTCTCATGAGGTTTTGCTCGCGGGTGCGCGTTCGGGCATGGGTCCTGCTGTGGGGAGGGACGTCGGTACCCCCCATGTAGCCTGAAAGCCTTGAAAATTGCCCTGGGTGCAAAATGTGCCTTTTGTGCATCAACTTTTCATCCTGCCTTCCTTTCTGCCTTCCTTCCCGGAGAAAATATAACAGTGCTGGTAGCTGTAGCATGGTGCCTTGTTCTTTTCTTACGGGAGCGCTAGATTAATGGCAGAACCATGGCCTGGATGCCGCTCTACGGTCTTCAAAAAATCTGTTTGTTTGGGTTTCCCCCTCTGCTCTGGTGCGGCCGATGCGAAGATGGTTCCCACCTTTCTGCCGTATGTTTTCGGATGGCTGAATTCTTGCAAGGCGGTAGCGGGGTGGGCAGCCACAGGGCCATGGGTGGCTTCGTGGGTCCCACGCTGCCCTCCGTCCCAAAGCCATGCACCTGCGGCAGCCGCAAGCTAAAATTATATTCCCCCCCCCCCCCTAGATCTGACAAGGTTTTTAACCATATGCGCTTCAGTAGGTTTTACCTTTTTCGTCTCAAATCTAAGCAGCTTTAATCAACATAAACGCTTGCGGTGGGTATCGGTTGCTGCATTTAATAAAGGGTGAGCTTTTTTCCCCCCTTTTTCTTTCTTTTCTTCTTTCTTTTCATCCCCTATTTTGCATTCTGCCGCGCTCGATGAGCGTTTAATCCCTGCCCTTCTGTCTGTTGAGATATTATGTTTTTTTAATAGTGCTTGTTTATGACTAAGGTCAAAGACAGTATTTCAGAACAAAAATTAGAGTTAGTTCATAATTGAGTACATATGTATGTTACTGTTTATTTTTATAGTTTGCTAATTTATTTTTAAACAGCTCGGTTGAGCCAACATGTTTATAGGTCTGTTTATCACATGTCTTGCCAGTCGGAGTGCTAAAAGACACATGCTTTTCAATAGCACAGATCCGAAGTTAAATTAGATAATACCGCCAGGTAGCAATTTAATTACATTAATTGAATGTTTAGGTTGAAATGTAGTTTTGCAAAGGCTATAATGGAATACATTTATAAGTGTCTGCGTATAAATCTTGGCGTTTAAAATGTTATTCAAGCCTGCCGGCGGGGAAATGAAACTCCGTCGAGCGTTTTTGAGGGAGAAACGGGGTGCTTCACCACGAGTACCGAAGCGCCTGCGCTGGCAGTCGCTTTGGGTTTGGGCACCGTCCTGGCTGTCGGCGCGAACCTCTGCGGGTGCCCCTTGCCGTAGCAGGAACTCACGGGGAGTTACCTGGCCGGGTGGCTGCGTGTCCTGATCCGGTACGCCGGGGTCAGAAAAACCACCGCCCCTATGAGTCCTCATGGAGAGATAAGGGGCGAGCCAGCGCTTTGCAGGAGGGCAGAGAGTCATACGTTAGCCAACACGGAGGAAATGTTTGTCCGGCTGAAACCAAGCCCTCTCGGTCATGCACCGAGCGATTTCCCAAGCTTGCCAGCTGCCGTACCGGATTGTACCCGCGGGCGCTGGCTGTGGGCTGCCTTCCCCGGCCGGGGAGCTGCAAAACAGCTTTCGAAAGCCAGCTTGGAGGAAGCACCGCCGAAGAGCAGAAGCTGTGAATGAACCACGCTCTCCAGCCCGGACGGGCATTTAATCCTCAGCGTAAACATTTTCAAATAATGTATTGTCAGGAGAGGGAGAGGGAAATTCCTCAGTTTGACGGTGCCCAAGAATAGCAGGCTTGGTTAGGAAAGGGCAGGAGAGACTGCTCTGGTGCTGTTTGGTTTTGCTTACGCTGGCGCCTTCTGCACGCACCCATTTCCAAGCAAAATATGAAAATCCCGGCATTTCTAGCAGGACTGGGGCCGGGCTCTTTGCAGCTCCCTTTAGGATGCAGAGAGCTGAGTGAGTCTGGTTTCAGAAGGAAAAATTAATACAGATAAAAGGAGCAGGAGGTCATAGGTTGATTTTTAGCGAGGCTGGGGGATAGGTAAGGGGTAACCAGAGGAAAGTCAGAGCTTTGCGACATTCTTGTGCCACGGTGGGCGACCTCCTTTCGGGTGCCTGCCTGCTCTGAGGGATGGAGGAGGGAGGGGGGGATATGCAAGACCTAAACACCCAGGCAGCGGGAAGCGTTAGGAAATAAGCTGGTGGCGAGCAGGCCCCTGGCATTTCTCAGGCTCTTGCACGGCAAACAAACCAGGAAAAACGCATCAGGCTCGGCACTGGGCCGTTTCCATCTGGTTTATACATTTACTTCTGTGTGGGGACTCGAGGCCTTTCTCTGGTGCTTATCTGAGTCGGGATGGTCAGCTGAGGTGCGGGGTTTTTCACCAAATCACACCTTTGCTGAGTAGGCGATCTCTCCAGATACTCCTCCCCAGACAAGGCATGGCTGAGGCAGGGGCCTGGGGGCAGCAGGAATAACTGTGCAGGTCCAGGTCACCACAGACCTTCTCTGAAGGACCCAAGGCTTTAGCAGATGGCTGAGGAGCAGCCGTGTTCTACCCACTCTTACTCATTGCTTTCTCCAGCGCGTAGCTTTTCTACTCAGGCTTTGCTTGGAGCCAGGTTTCATCCTGCAGCCTTCCGTACACCTGGGATTAGCTCCCAGACACTGTCTTTGGGAGCTCTACCCCAGCCTCGCTGTGCTCTGGTGACCCGAGCCAAACGTCCCCACCAAACTCGTTCAAGACTGCCTGCAGGACCCGTCGCTACTTTGGGCTTCTGCGCTTGCAGCGGGGCTTGGAGCGCGTCTGGCACGCTCTGGGGAGAAGCCTTCCGCTTAGTTTCCCTTGCAAAGCACCTAATAAAAATGCACACAAACTCTTCGTCGCGCTGAACCTGAAAACGGCAAGTGGGGCCAACCAGGCCATCTCCTCCAGACGAAAATCCTCACGTAGATACAGCCAGTGGTGCTCTTGTGCTAATGCAAAACACCCGCACGGATGAAAGGAAGGGATTTTTCTGGTTGTGGAGACTAGGTGAAGTTTCCTGATCCAGGCAGGAGATTTCCACGCCTGCGCGAAGGTTTTCATGAGTTTGGCTTCACTAATGGCCGGAATTGAGGCAAGATGCGAGTACAGACAGAGCCTGGAGGAGCAGAAGGGGACGCCACGGCCCGTGCTTGCACAAGCCAGAGGAATTAGTAGGTAAAGAGGTGTGTGTGAGGAGTCCATAGCAGCATTGGCACAGTTCCCGGTGCCGGGCCTCACCGTTTGGGCAGTGGGTGCCTGCTTCTTCCTCAAGCTCTGACAGTTTTTGCCTCGTCACCTGTACTACACCATTTGTTCCCCCCTGATCTTGAAGGGCTGACACTCGCTTCCAGCCCCACGCCAAAGGACAAGTAGTGTTGAAATATGGGTTCTCAAGTCGAGGTTCCCCCAGTGAACCTGGCATTTGGGGCGGTCGTGGGTGGCGTTTTCGGAAAGTCAGACTTTCTAGAAAGCCCCCAGCACGGAAGAACCCAAGAGCTCCAGTTTCTTCTCCATCTTTCAGATGAAAGGTGGGTTCCCTGTGCGTCCTGATGGGCCTCCGTGGTGGGGCCCGGCCTCACGGGCCAGCTTCTGCTGAAGAAACACAGTGCAAAACAATTACGGGATGTGCTTTGAAGCACGTACAAAAATATTTAACTCTGTTAATAGCATTTGCTTTCTTTTCCTCTTGCTTTCCCCACCAATCTATAAATCGTCGGTTCTTTGAGGGCCTGATTTGCATACGAACGTGGGGCGGCTGTTTGTCCCCTCGTCTGGTAACTTGTGACTGTCTTAAAAAGCTCTTGTCAGTGGGGTTTTCCCATCCCCTCTCTTTTTAGCCGAAAATAAGTGACTGATTTATTTTTTTTTGTCTTACAAAAGCTCACCTCCGACCCGAGACCAACCAGGGAGAGTTTCTGCTGCAAAGAAAAAAATAGTCCAAAACCAGAGGGTTTCAATGAAAGTCTCAACGTAAAACTGAAGTTACAGCGGCCACCACCAGGTGATTACCATAATGCCGGGTGCTTATTGCTCGGCTCGAGGTTTCCAAACGCTTGGGAACGATTCCAGCTTGTTTGGGCTCGGGAACAAAACCTCTCTGAGATGCCGCAGCCAGGGTGGAAGGGATCCAGGGAGCTGCGGGAAGCGGCGCAGCACCGTCCCTGCGCTGAAGGCTTGTTTTAATGGCTAAAGCTAACAGAGCATCCCGTAGCATTGCAGTAGGAATGTTTGCAGGCTGAGTTCAAAATGCTTATTTAAAAATCAGTCACGGTCTAAAAGCTGCTTTGCTTGCTTATTTTAGGAAGGAGAGCGAGAGGTAGGACTGCTGTATGAAGGATGCTGAAGTGGTACCTTCTTTAGGATCAGATTGCAGCCTTTTACGTTGGAGGGCGTCTTCCTTCGCCCCCAGTTCTGCTGGCGTCCTTGCGAACAAAACGATCGCCGTCGACAAAGTTGGTGTCAGAGAGAATGGCTGCGTACACCCTTTTTGGGGTTCGCAGAGGTTTATGCAGCCTAAGGCATGAGAGTGGAGCACGGGAGCAGATAAACATTCTCTGCCGATCGTCTTCTGCTCTTCGTTTCGTTTGCAGTGGGATCTGTGTTTGCAAAGATCTTTTTTTTTTTTTCCCCGGAGTCTTTGAGGGTAGTCCACTTAAAGGACTCACGGAGCTGTATTTTCTTTACAGTAATGAGGCAGCGTGACATTCCAGTCGTGGGAAATCTGATAGACTTGGGAGACCCTAGGAGGGTAGAAAATTACTTAATTTACTTTGTGTGCAATAGTCTTAATTTTCAACTATTTGAACAACTGATTGCTGGGGCAATCATCAGATCTTCAGAGTTAAGATGTTTCCTGCTGGAACGGAGCATTAGCTAAATCAGTGATGGCTGGGGATGGCAAAACGGAGCGATTGCGCGCGTCCATCTGAGGGTAAAGAGAAGATTAAAACCAAATCCCCGAACCTGAGCCGCGTTGCTTTTTTATTTTTTGGGAAGGGTGAGGCAGGTGAAGCTCGCCTGGTCTGGTGGTTAATTACCCGTGTAGCTCCGGCGGTGGCTCGAGCAGGTAGGAGCAGGGTCCGGTTTGCTTCCGAGCGGGTGAGAACCCCTCTCTGCTCGATGATTCCCCTGGTATTTGCTCATTGTGAGTAAAAGCGATAAAATCTAGGGGTGGAATTACGTCATGTCTCGGGTGCTTTCTTTCCAAATTAGCAATAATCCTATGTGTCTTTGACCCATTTCGCAGAGACGGAGGGCTGGATTCTGCTTATAATCTTATAAATAATTCTCTTATTTTTTTAAGCGGCCGGCTGAAGCGAATGGACCTCGAGTAAAGGGATTAGAAACTGGTTCTTCGTAAGGGTTAGGTGCTGTGAGCGAGTCCTTCTTGAACGAGTTTCCCCATTGATTTGGACGAGAGATGCCTTGCGTAGATACCTACTCATCAAGAAACTCGCCGTTTAGCTCACGGGGATGGAAATAGCAGCAGCGTAAGTGCAGAGCGAGGCACCCGCTCGCACGGGGAAGGGCGATGGGACCTGCGTTATTCGTCAAGATCGAGCTTGTACTGGAGCAAAAATGGCAGAGGACTTTTCATTATGGAAACTGTATATGCCGCTGAAAAAAAGAATTTGTAATTGTTTAGAAAGGAAAATGGGCATGAATGTTAAGAGACCTTCTCCTGCCTTTCCGTGCCAGCAGAAAATGAAAAATCCAATGTGAAAGTATTTTCTTACTTTAAAAAAAAAAAAAAATCTGGACTATAAAACGCACTACTAATTTCTGAAGGCTGAGAGCTGCATGAGTGAGAATATTTAATTACAATGGCAAAGTACAAACGTTTCCTAGCAAGCATTCAGTGCGTTAATAATAATTAATTAATTCCTCGGCTAAAACGTACATCCTGCTCCTGTTCTTTTAGTGGGCTGGGAATCCGATCCCACTTTTTATTTTATTTTGCTGACAGCCACCCAGCAAGTAGGGAGGGTAGAGGATGGAGACTGTTTGTATAAACAGAGGCTTTATGTTTCGCGACGTGGATGGTTACGTTGGGGTTGCACGGTTTTGGTTAGCAGACTTCTGCAAACGGAGGCGAGGACTTGAAGCAGATCAGCTGATTCAGGGGGACCGAGTGTCTGACTGCTGCAGCGATAAGTGTCTGTACAAATATTTATACAATCCCGATAGTCTTTTGAATTGCATTATTACAACACAAAAAGCTGTCAGATTTCCAGGGTTTCCGAGGCGGGCTTCTTACGGCTTGCATACATTTTGCCAGCGGACGCGAGCGAGCTCTGCTCGTGCTCGGAGCCGGCTGGACCCATGCCATCGCCCGGCCGGGAGCGGGGTAGGTGCCGAGCCCGTGCAGCACCCAGCCCGAGCTGATAAGCTCTGCGGAGAGGCTGGCTATATTAGTTCAGGCTTAGCACTGAGTTTATGCAATCACGTGGCATGGGGCTGACTCAGAGCAGCCGCGGAGTGAGATTGTGGGCTGAACAAGCTCAGGGCCACCTGCAAAGGGGGGTGGAGAGGTCCCCCCCTGCGTTCGAGAGCCACGTTTTAATGCCAGCCTGCAAATTCCCGCCTTATCCTGACATGCCGCTCCTCCCTTGGGTCGCTCGCGGAGGGTCTGACCCCAAGTCTGCAGCCGATTGCGGGAGGCTTCCTATCAACTGAACGTCCCATCGGGCCCCGTCTAGGAAAACGACAGTCGTCACCCAAAAAGAGAGATTGGGAGGCTGTGGTGGCTTATGTGCAGGTGGGGTGCAGAGCCAGATGTAAATGGATTTGGAGTAGGTGTAGAAGAGAAGTCATCTTGTGCCTTTTCTGGTGGAAGTTATGTCCAAATATACACGTAGGTGGGTAGCCCGGCGTTGCCGACGTGTGTGGTTTGATGGCGATTCTCACCGCATCTGTGGTTTTTCCTAAAGCTTTCTTGGAGCCATGGGATTACGGGATCCTACTGGCACTCTGGAATAAAACTTGAAAATGGGACTTCAGTCCCACTTCGGATCAAATATACACAGGCAAGGTTCGCTCCGCTTGCTGCCACGAGGCCAAAGGGGTTATTCCAGCTCTACAAAACCAACAAGAGTTTGAGTCAGTGGTAGGGAAGGCTGGAGGCTTCATGAAAGTTACTTGAACAGATCGAATGCTTCCAGTGGAAAGAAGCGGCTGTCCCGGAGCGGGGTCGGAGCACATCGGTAGCTGCCCCAGCCCTGGCAGAGAAAGCCCCGTATTTTCACATGCCGAAAGCGATTGCGTGTCCTGTTGCACACTTATTTGTAAGATTAGGAGTTTGGAAAACATTTGCAAGGTTGTGAAACCGGAGTCCGGGGCTGCTGCGGGCCTCCTGGTGTCCTTCAGTGTCACAGCTCAGGATAGTTTTGGTTTTTAGGGGTGAGTGTGTGTCTTCCAACAGCTGTGAGCGTATCTCCCGAGGTTTCAAAGGAGTGGGCTTTTTACTTCCAATGCAGCGTTTGTTTGTTTTTAGGGCATGTTTTTCCCCAGGGAAAGAAGAGTAGCAATCCCATGATCAAAGGAACAAAGCAAATTGCTGTGGAATTTCTGCCTAACAGTATTTAAATTAAAAAAAAAAATTTAGATGGTCTATAATTTATAAATGAGTCATGCATGCCTCAGCTCTGGCCTCCTGGAGCAGCGTCCGAGATGTCAGGTTGAGCAGCCGGTGCTCCAGCAGCCTTTTACGTTAGGTAGCAGAGAGCAGCGTCTGTCCCCTGCGGCAGCCCATCGCCTGGGACCCGTCGCTGCACAGCGAGGGCAGAGCCACAAGGCTATTTCATCCACGTCCACTGCTGCAAACACGCTGGCTTGGATGGATGAGCCGGATGCAAGCAAAGGATCGAGTGAGTCAGGGAAGGAGAAATCGCCTCCTGATGCTTCCAGTAAGGAATAAAGCCAGGTTTTTCGTGGTGGCTGGTTAATTCACTGGGATTGCTGTGTTGGCCCTGCTCCTGCAGCACCCGGCGCCGCAGCATCCCTGCTTGCCCAGCCGGCCAGTATCGCTGGACGGACCGCGCACGGCACAGCAATGTGGTTAGCCAGATAACGAGGGCATTAACCCTGTTTTTCTGACCGCGTTCTAACAGGAGTAGCCCCATTCCTGAAATTTCACCTGCACGCGTTATGGCAAAATCATCTCGTTCGGCCGTGAGGTGCGGACCGCTGCTGTGCCCGGCTGTGGCGGATGGGATGGGGTAGCTCCCCTCCCTCCCTGCGGAGTTGTTGGAGCTGTTGTGGGGCAGCGCTGTGCTCAGAGAGGCTTTGCCGGGGCAAGAACGATTAGGGCTGGTTTTCTGGAAGTAGTAGGGTTGAGCTTAAAAATGCCTAGTGGGCTAGGGAGGGTTGCACGTCCTTCCCTGGCAGCCTCTGTTACCTTCCAGCAGGGATGTGCTCTGTGACTTCAGCATCCCAGCTTCAGAGCAGGCAGACAGAAGCTGTAAGTGCTAAGGGCAAGTTTAAGGCGGCATGATTCATTTCACAAAAACAAAAAGAAAAAGCCTGTGTAGTGTATTGCTCAATGTACAGTGTAGCTCTGTTGACCAGAAGCATTTTGTTTGGTGTCTCACGGGCAGTGTAGCTGGAGCGGGCAGGTTTTGAAGCAGTCAACTGTCCCCCCTTGCTATTTCCTCCACAGTAGCTCTGTCCCTCTCTGGATGAGCGCAGGGGCGCGGGCCATCCTCGTCTCGAGTGCCAGAAGTGGCGACTGTAGGGAAACGCCGATTTGGAGGGCTTTTAAAAGCTCAGCTTTAGAAAAGATGGAAAAGTAAGTGCTTAAAACTGCGGGCTGTACGGCGCAAGGCACGTGCCCATCAGCTGTGTTTGCAGCCCTGCAGCTGGTTACAACCTGCACGGGTCTGATCCTCATCACCCACACGTCCTGCTGAAGCGGGCAGGGAGCCGCAGGTGCTGCTGGAGCTGTTGCCAGGGCACTGGTCCTATTCCTCGGCTCCTACTTCGCTGTCCTCCAAGGCTGTCCCTCGGCCGTGGGGAAGCATGGCGGTGGTGGGATCTCTGTAGAGCTGGAAGCTCGGGCAGCAGCAAAACTGGCAGGTAGACAGAGTCCAGAGGGCCTCATCCTGCCCCAAAAGCGAGGGACCGGCGGTTTGCCCCAGGGTTGGGGCTGTAGCCTTGCTACTCCACGAACAGCACCAAAATCTGAGTTTTGTGGTTAGTCCCTGCGTGCTCGTACCTCGTAGATACCTTATTACAGCGTCCGCACAAGCGCTTCGGTGGGGTAGAAATAAAAAATGTATACGTATGCTTGCAGACATACATACACTTATTAAATGCCGTGAGCGGCCTCGGCACCGAAACGGTAAATACGCTTTAGAAAATTGCCTTTAATGATGGCAAAGGCTTTTCTTCTCCTTAGATGGTGACGGGAGCGTGGGTGCAGGGGGAAGGACTAGAGCCGCTTCGGCCGGTTTCTCCGTCTCTCCCTGGTGCAGGGGGCGGTGACGCGCGCTCCTGGGGACAGCTCGGTGACGACTGCTCTGGGACGTGCCCTTCAAGTGCCGAGTATTACGACTTTGCGAGGAATTTTAACGTATCTGTGTTTATTACGAGCGTCTTCCAGCAGTAACGCGTGCCCGGGCGGACAGACGGACAGGCGGTAGGATCCTGCCCCCACCAAAGCCCGTGGGGAGCCCGTAGCAAACCCCGCCGGCCGCCCGGTGGCAAACCCAGCTGCAGCCCAACGTGTTGCCTAAACGGGCAGATGTCAACGTTGCTCAATGCGACGAAGACCTGAACGTCTGTTTATTAACGGATAAGATGGCCAGGCCGGCGTACGGCGCGCGAGCCGGCCTGTGCAACTCCTGTGGTTTCCAACCGTACTTATCGAGGGAGGGGGCTGCCTGCCCAGGGAGGGTGGTTCCTCTAATCGGTAACTTCACACGCCAATGGCAGGCAGATGTGCGGGGGGCAAAGGCTCGGCTTTTTCACAACGGCTGCTTTCGCCGGGCTCGGGGGAAGGAGTCATCTAAGGCAAGGCTGGGCAGTTCGAAAAGAACATTTTGCTCAGGAAAAGAAGAGTAAATTTTCCCCGAGAAAGGGTAGAAGCAGGGACCTCGCAGCCACCCCCTTGGCCGTTAATTTTCACCATCCAATGTAGAAGGAATCGACTCATCCCAGTATTTCCTAGCAATCAGCTCCAGAAACCCTTCCCCAAGTCCTTCAGAGCCTTCTCCTATTGTCCGCCCTCCGTCCCCGAGACGCTGTGGGCAGCGCGCGAGATGGTCGCGGGTTCAATTTAACGGCATCTCGTCCCGCTTATCAGAATATAATACGTACATGGCTTTTAGGGGGGATTTTTTGGGGAGGGGTACGAGGCGGGTGGTGAATGGGGAGGCCAGACACCATTGTCTGGCAAGAATGCGAGTCCCCGGGGGCGAGCGCGCCTGGGCTTGCCTTCCAAATTGTCCCAGCATCAATCCCCCCTCCTTTGCGGGATTTCCTTCTCCAGCCGGGGTTTTGTTTCGGAACAAGCATTGGTCAAACAAGCTTTTGTTTGCGGTCAGTTGCTTGGCACACATACACCACTTCTGGTGGGGGACAATGAGGAAGCTGTTTCGGGGGCAGCTGCGGTGGGACTGAAAGGGAATACTGATGGAAAAAGGGCGCGGGGAGGAAATAGCTGGGTGGAAATGAATTGGGAGGATCTTACGAAGTCCGGGTGTTGCAGCTAGGTTGGGAGGGTGGCGGGGAGTCCTTCGGTCCTGCTGCCTTGCCCCGCTCGCCACCTCGTGCTGGTTTGCGTTGCTTTTCCCTCAGGATACCCCGCCTGGGGGCAGCAAGGAAGTTGGACAAAATATTTGCGACGACGCGTCTTAAAAAGCTTTCTTTCAGGAAAAAGTAAACTATTTACGGTAATAACAGAGTTTAAAAGGAATCATATAAGTGAGACTGACTTCTTTGTCAGCAAAAATTGCAGCAGAACCTGTTCATAGATGACATTACCTAAATGACATTACGTACGTATGTCCTTTCTTTCACATTTCCTGTAATCCTGTTACGGCATTGTCCCATTACCTCAAGCACTGTCATCTTTAAATGCTGTCAGAACTTAACTGGATGGCCAAGGACATCGGAAAAGGATCGAGGTGAAGCTGATGGCAATTTCAGCCCTGCCGTATATACGGCCATCTCCCAGCTTGCCCGTGGACGGGGTGTTTTCTGATAAAACGTTCAGGTAAAGTGATGACTCAAGGACTTTTACATCTTTTATGGAGCTGCCGCCCATCACCGCAGCGTCCAGCGCCCTTTTTGGGGAGCACAGGGGGAACGGGTGCAGACCGGGTGTCGGAGACGGTGGGGGTGCCGAGTACGAGCCAAGTGTTTGCCGGCACTTGTTGGAAGGTGCTCCCATCCCCGAGAAAATGAGGACCCGGAGGTAAATGGCTGGAAAATGCCCCTGCGGGACCACGGCCAACGCTTCCGCTCCCCACACGGCCTTCGTGGCATTAACCGCCATTTGCAAAGCACGCCAAGCTCCTCGGACTTAAGGTGCGATTAAGTGCTGCGTCTTGGTGTTAAGTGGTTTTAATGTTATCGCTCCCTTATTGTATTATGGCTAAAAAATGACGCCAGGCCAATTTCTTTTTACTCCAACTGCGAACGCGCTGCTGTGGTTTTTCAAAAGCGCTACGAGACGTGGCAGCAAATGGGAGGACTGCGACTTCTGCCGTTTACCTGCTGAAATATTCAGCGCTCTTAAGCCCGAGGAGTGGGAAGCGTTGGCGTCGAAGCGGTAGCCTGTTTAAACTGGCAGCCCCTCTCGTCAGGTTATAATAGCCATGACGATAATTGCCAGCTCCGGGGGCAGGAACTGTCATTTTGTTATCTCTGGGTGCAGTGCCGCGCTCTGAGGGGCTCCGGTCCCCCGTGGCGGCCGCTGGACCTGGCTGCAGTGCAAATAACGGCAGCCCTGAATCTGAAACGCTCGCTGCAGACAAAAGTCTGTGGTCAGGCATGCAGAGATGTATCTGGTTGCCCGTCTTTGGCCCCGTAGGCTGGTTTTCCCAAAAAGCAGAGCGGCCCTGTGGGAGACTGTATGTTGGCAGCAAGGGAAGCGATGCCAGCAGGGACCGGCACGTGCCGCCCGGATGAGTTGTCCCGGCTGTGTGGATGTCGAGGTGCCGCTGGCAGGTCACGGTGTGCCCCGTGTCCTCCTGCGCACCGGGATGTACAGCAGCGTACGGGGGCTGACTTTGCCAGCGTAAGCAGGTGGATGATGGAGGTCCCAGCCCCCTTATCCAATGCGTTGTCAAAGTAAAGAGGTGAAGAGCCAGAAAAGGAAGACTCATGGATGAGGAGCAGGAGAGCGGCTCTCTTCTGAATGGCAGCTACGGTCATTTGGCCCAACGCAAGGGTTAGACAGCAGCAAGGCTCGGAGTTTAGGCCCAGTGATGCTAAAGAGCAGGGCCTGGATCCCCAAATCTTCCTGCTGACAAATAACAGCGGAACAGCCCATGGAGTAAGGGGGCATTTGTCCCAAGAAAGGGTATCATGAAAGGACCATGTAGACTACACGGAAGATTATTTGCTTGATCAGGTGAGGTTAGGGGTTTTTTTTAATCGCTATCTGTTAGTGGTATCTCAATGCTGGCAGTTACAACGTTTAGTTGCATTTTCCTGTAAGAAAATGCTTATCTGGCTAAAAGATGGGATTCTCTACAATCCGTTTCGTACGCTGAAAAACTCTTGTTTCCATTTCGTTCTTTACCATCAGTGCTATCTTAATCCATCCTCTGAGGCCAGTCCTCTGGTCTTATCCTCCGCCGGTCCGAGGCTGTGAGCGGTCAAATGTCTCCACGCCAGGTCTTCCCAAATGAGTGCCGTCCACACCGGCCGGTGGCTCTGCCCCCTTCTCCTGCATGGGGAAAAAGTGAGCTGCAAGATGTGCTGGAGCCATCTCATCTCCCCTTGCATCCCACGGCCCCCAGTGGGGCTCTCCCTGGAAAGGTCTCAATCCGGCGCTCCTAAACTGGCCACGGTTTGTGCATCGCTGCCCCGTCTGGCTACGAAATCGATGCTTTTTTGGATGCTGGAGGAGAATTTTTCTCTCCTTTCTAAATCTCTTAATAACTGAAGATTTGGGTGTAAAAGCACTAACTGCACTTAGTTCACTGGGTTTTTTTTTTCAGTCGTAGCTTGTCTTTTTTTCCCCTTATAGGCACAGGAAACATTTATAGCCGAGGTGGGCCGAGTTTGCAACTTATTAATCTCTCCCTTGCATGTGGGTTGAAAAGAGACACCATGCCTTTATCAAAAGCCAGGCTAGCACAAAAGCCTATGCAAAATCATCATCAAATCCTATTAGAGGTGGAAAATATCTCTTAGATCATCTCATTCATTTCCCTGCCAATGCTAGACTGTTCCTGAGAGTTAATTTTCTAGTGTCTGCCGCCGACTCCCTGTGTGACTGCAGGTCTGTCATCTTGCCTTTGGGTTGTCACTGTAACTTCCGCTCGTTGCCTTGCATTTCCAAACAAGCCTCGTTTCGCTCGGTGGTTGCCTGTGTTAGTATTTGCCCTGCATTACGTATTATCGGTGGCTTCTACTCGGAGAGCATCGCCAGACCTTGCTTGCGGCTGGGGAAGTCATCCCCATGGGATGGGGCGTGCTCGGGGGAGCTCGGGGAGTGCCATCCCCCGGACAAGGGCTCCATCCCCTGCAGCCAACACTACTTGCTGTAGATATCGGGGAAACGAACATCTCAAAGGGAGGTTTCTCTCCCGCAGTCGCGGCCGTGGGTTCAACGCAAGGAGGTCGCCCCCCATAAAGCAATTCTCTTCTCCCAACCTCTGCTGGCGCCGCCTTCCATAAACTCCCACCCCGAAATGCTGGGCTGGCTGAGACATCCACTCGGCAGGGGGAAAAAATAATAATAATTCAAAGCTGGAGCTATTTATAGCACGAAGCAAATGCAGATTTCATCAGGGTTTGTTTCAGAGGAGGAAACGGCGTGTAGGAGCGGAGTAACCTTACTTGTAACTTCCCGCCGGCGCTGGCGGCGGGGATTGAATTCCCCGACACGGCGAGGGTCTGGGCAGCCCTGCCAGCGCCGGGAAGGTCAGTCCGGCAACTGTCACCCGGAAAACATCAAAAGCACGAGCTGTCGATAGCGACCCGCATTTGCAGAAAATCTGAGGGCTTTCTAATTAACTGAGGATCTCTAAATTAGAGCGAAGCCGCTCGACAAGCCCCCTTGTACGCCTTAAGTGTCAGGGCTCAGCTGATCGCCGCATCTAACAAGCGGCTGATTTTTACCAGTAGCTCCGAGACTCAATCAGCTCCTAATGGCTCCGTTTCAAAACGTTTCAGTGCATTTTTCATCTCTTACTCTGGAATTTATGCTCTTTGTTCCCTGCTCAAATATTCTGGCGCTTTTCCTTAATTTCAGGCTTCTGCCTTGCGACGGCTCCTCTGCCCTAACCAGGCAGCTCATCGCTTGCCTTTCCCCGCACGCGATCCTCTGCCGCGGCCGCTCGCTCTGCTTTCTAATCAGTAAGTTTCAGAAATTCCTCCTTTCCCTCCCCCTGACGTATACGCAGTGCTGCGGGGTCCGGAATTTCATAATGCGAAGGAAACCCATGTTTAAACAGACCCCTGTGTAATAAGAGCTGAAAAGTGGTTTCATTTCAGCTTTAACCCCCCTCCCTTTAAGATCGCGAATTGCAAATGCACCTGATCTTGACCTCCCTCCCGCTGCTTTTACGCGGCGCCGCAGATTCGGGCGCCGGCGCTTCTGATTTACACCGTGGCAAATGAGATCAGCCCCTCATTTCGGCTGCATTCGCGGCGGAGTGAGAATATGCACATTTAAACGAGGGCTTCGAGCTGCTGGGGAAACGACGGGGGGGATCTTTCCCGACGTGCAACTCCCGTCGCCGGTAATGAGACCCACGCGAGGCATCCTCGGGAAGGCGGCAGGATAAACGCCCACGTAAGCAGTGATTAGGAACAGATAAATTCCCTTCAGGAAGGTAGAGAGTTAATCAGCAACTCTTTAAGACTTCTCCGCGTGTGTTTACATTCAGTGGCTTATCCATATCTTGGCAATTATTCACGTGAAATAGAATATAAATCCCGCCGCCTAATTTTTCTTCGAAAAATTTCACAAGGTAATCAAATCCCGAAGCGCATATTCTATTCCGGCGGTTTTATCCGTAAATCAGATTTTTATAATTTATCAGCAAAAGTTAGATTTAAGCATCCTCACTGTAATGTTTGAAAGATGAACATTTGTTTCAGCGGGTACTGTGCCAATCAATAATCTTCCAGCTTGACTCAGCTATCAATTATTGCTGCAATTATTTGTCTAGTTGGATATTTAAAATGTCATCAGAAAGAGATGATTACATATTCCAGAAAGCAAGGCACTGTATAATCAGATGAACTGAATCCAGTTAAATGTAGTGCGGTACTAACCTGTCCTTCAAAGCTGAATTCCGCGGCCGCGACTGAAACAACAGCTTTCTGCATTATTGTAAGGAAACAGATCTTAACCTTGGAACAGCGCGTGTTATTGGGGTCGGGTAATACTCGGCGAGAGGAGACCTTGCAAGCCTGGAAATTGAATCAGCCGTACTGACATAAAGGAGGGAGGGTGGGGTTTTTTTTTTGGAGGGGGGAGGCTGGTTTTGTTGCATTTCATCTGCAAATCTATAAATAAGAAAATCCACTCTTTATCTGCCTTTCTGGGAATTTAAACTCCTGAGCTCGAAGCCCCAGATTTTCATATGCCCTTTTTGCATTCCTTGACTTGATGTATGTATGGTAAATACTCTCTGTGCCCCGAGAACGCAATAAAGCTGTAGCAATTCTTGCAAGTCTTACATCCTCCAAACTCCAGATATTCGGAGTATTATATCATTTTCAACTTCAAGGATATCTCAACGATGGAGAGGAGACAGAATAAACCGGAGGAGACCGGCCAACTTTACGACACCTTTTGGTCCTATTTGCAAAGCAGGGAGGGGGAAATATATATATTATCGATTCTACTAATACTCGCTTGTGCAAGTTATGAAACTAAACGTCGTAGGATCTGGTTCAGCACTTGCTGTGCTTGCAACTCCATGGTGACATTGAACTTGCTCAGGGACAGAATAAACCTTTGCCTTCCTGGCAGATGATTTGCAGGCGGAGGTGTCGTCTGGGGGGACCTGCAGTTCCCCTGACCCACTTTGTCAGGATGGTTTGCTGCTGGCTAAATATCATTAATTTGAAAGCGAGAGGAAAGCGAGCCAAAGGGGAAGGCTGGGAAAGAGGAGAGTCTGAAGAGGATCCATTTTGGGAAGGAAAAGGTGGAATAAGGCTCTCAAGGAGAGCCCCTGTTCGTGCACGTCCCCAAGCCCGTCACTTGGCTGAGGGCTGGGGCTTTTCGGCTCCACCGACACCCTGCCCGAGGCACTGGCGGGAGCAGGGGTGCTGTGGGATGGAGAAGGGGACCTCGGCAGTGCCTGGCTGGTGAGAAGGGCCAAGTGGGGCTGGCAGGGACCACCACACCTCTGCAAGGCGATGCTTTAAATGTACGTGCCTTACAGAGCCGGGCACGTCAAATAGAGATGCTCGTACGCGAAACGCAGCAAAAATAAAGCAAAGCCATAGGTGACGAGGAGATGACAGCCCGGCAGTGCCCTGGCAGCAGCATGCCTGCTGGTGAGCAGCGGTGGGAAGGCACCAGCCCCCGTTTCTCCCTGGAAGAGGGCTCACAGCCGTTTCAAAATGCCAGCGCGCTTCCATCTCTCCAGGATCGCTGCGTGCGGTAGAGCTGCCGCGTCCTCCAGCGAGGTCCCGCAGCGCTAATCGGGTCACCAAGCATTAGCGGCTCTTCTCAGGAAAGCAGCGTCCTGGCGTCGCGGCTCAGAGTCTCTATACGTAAGAGAGACGTTCGTGTACGATGTGCATCGCAGAGCAGCATCCGCGACGCACGCTCACCCGTGCCGGGTGCCGGCTGCGAGGCTGAGCGATGCCGAAGCTGCGATACAAACCGGGAGAAACACCCCACCGCCGGCATCTGCCTGGGCTCGGGAGTCTCGTGCCGCGTCTCACCCCACGCTGGCAGGGATGACCTGAGATGTCACGCTGGAGCATCTCCTTTCTTTCCTTTGCAAGAAACTTTTTGAAGTGCGCTCTGCCTTTTCTTCAGATGCCGCCAGCTGGGGAGAAAACAGCAGAAAAGGAAACAATTCATCGCATAGGTGTATGAGAGTGAATAAAATGATTTGGAAGCTCTCTGTAGCTGTAGAATTACAACACCGCGTTTAAAAAGTGAATTACTGACTTGATTGTCCCCAGCAGCCACTGGCTAAATGCAGAATTACGGACCGTCGGAGCAAGGTATCGTTTGCTGGGTAGCCAGGTTAGGCTTTGAAAGGGCTTTGATGCTCTTTCTGGGGCAGGGCTTAGATGAGGCTTGGTCTTTGGTGGGTCACAGCCCAGGTGGACCTCCCGGCAGGGGACACACCTGGTGCCAGGTAGGTCTAGAGGAGCTGATTTAGCAGGTCTCAGCCCAGCGATGCCGCTCCTGTTTGAGTCCATTCATCTACAGACCCCGTGCCCGCGCTCGGAAGAGGCAGTCCGGGAGAGGCCTGCGTGTCTGGGATGTTGGTTACTTCGCTAATGATATTTTTAGAGAAACGAGATGGTATCAGAGTTCCTCCTGTGGGGCTGACAACACCGTGTAGTTCGCCCTTGAGGTCCCGCCGCCGGTGTTTGAAGTCAATGGAGCTACCACCCATGCGATGCTGCCGTCTGCATCGCCTGTATTTCTCCATCCCCGTAGCGTTAGTGTATGGGGTGCATACGTGTGCGTGATCAGGTCTTCTCTGCTTCAGGGGTTTCTTCTCAAAACTTCATTCAAAGCTGAATTTCCAGCACAGCGTTGATTTCCGACGGCAGGTTTCTTCTGTTCCTCGCTAATCAAGACGCGACAGATTTCCACCCCCCTTAAGTTTTAAAAAAGCACAAAATCAGTCGCAGCCTGATACCTTACTTGCCAAGTTGGAGCTCGAAGCAGGTTTTTTTGGTGGCCAAATCGTAATCGCCTTGAAAATGGTGACAGACGTTGTGGTCAGGCCAGTACGCCTGGCAGCGCTGGCGTGCTCTGGTGGGACCCCAGCACCCCACGCCTCCCCACCGACGCTCCGGCAAACCATGCATTTTATTGCTTGTTGTTAACGAAATATTTTTTTCAGGAGGAACTAGGTGTTACGGCTTCGGTTCTGCTTAGAAGAATGAGTACATACACAAAATACGTTGAGGCTACAACCAAAATGGTCATCCATGAAGTTTGCACTTCTCCTGCAAGGGCCAGATGTTCCCCAGGGTTACGAGGAGCCCGGCTGCCAGGCTGTGGATGGAGCCCTCCCCGCTCCCGCCTGCGTCCCTGCTGAGGATGCGGCACGGTGCTCTTCTGCAGGGAGGAACTGGCCTCCCTGGTTCCATCCCTTCCCACTCGCTCTTTCCTCAGGCCCCAAACCCTTCTGTTTTGGATAAACCTGAGCAGTGCCGCAAAACCTGGTGAAAATTGGGCTTTTGGGAGAAAAAGGTGGATTCCTGGAGTTCCTAACTCCAGTCTGAATCTTTGAATGGCAAGGCAATGCCAGATGTACCGTTGTTGTTTTTATTATTGCTGTTGCTTGGGTTTCGTTTTGAGGTTTGGGTCATGGCGTTAGCGTTCTGGCCCGGTTCTTCTTTAAAGGAAGGGTTTTTAAAAGGAGGTGTAACGGAAAAACGGCGTTATTGCCACTATTGCCGAAGATATTTTGCCAGTTTTATTAAAATTATTTCAGGGAGTTTGAATTTGCGGGAAAAATAATTATTTTCAGGAATATCAAGAAGTCTTTTATCAAGAAGTCTTTTATCAATAGGTTGTAGATAAGGAAAGGCTGGGAAAGATGGCAAACGGGGCGCTGAGGGTCCCACAAAGCAAAACATCTTCTAGATTTTTGACATTTTCACAACTAAGCCGGTCCCAGGACCTCCATCAGGCCTGCTCATAAAACCAAACGGCCTTGATTTGCAGAATTTTATTTTTCAGGCGCACAACAGCAGTGGTGCTTCTCATTTCCCAAGCGATGCTGCGTCACTTCCTAGAGAGTTTCTGGGACATTTTTCTTTTTCGGTGTTTCTGAATCTGGTTCATCTAGTGATAAGGAGAAAAGACTAGAGAGAAAGTACTCTTGTACATAAATGCAGCTACTGCTGTTATTCGTTATTATTATAATTATTATGACAGCAACAGCGACAACGCTGATGCTAACAGTGCTAACAGCTACTTATAACCGGCTAACGACGGACCGGGTTAATACCGCGCCTTTTGCAATCTGGAGAATCGGGAGGAAGAATTAGTGTGAGAAGGAAAAAGTATGCTTGGACACTTATAGTTTCTCATCGAAACCGATGCTACCCACTACCAGGAAAAGGTGAGTCACGGCAAAGCAGCTATTTCTTACCAAGGGAGAAGTGGGCTGCTGCAGGCGTGGAGTGGACCCACTTATCTCCCGGCCCTGCCACGCTTCTTGCGTCCCAACCGTTTCACTTCTCTAGTTTTCAGTTGAAAGGAATTTCAACAGTACGGATTTCCAAAAGAGAGAGAGGAAAAAAAAAAAGAGATATTTGACAAGCCAGATGGAGAAGAACTGAATCGAGTACAAGTGGTAACAATTAACTCCATTTTTTTTCTTCCCCCCTTTAAATACCATAACAACTCCAAATTTATCAGTCCAAAAATCAAGCAGTCAGTTGACATTAAAGCTGAATAAAGAAGTTCCTGGGTTTGGCTCAGGCTGTTCCTCTGATAATTGTTTGGTGGCGAGCAGAAGAGAGGGGGGTGCTTACTACAGGTTGCAGGTGTTCGAGTCGCTTTTAACTTTTGGTCTCTGCAGTTTGATAGCAAAAGGTACGTACGTGCCCTGGAGGTGCAGGCAGCCTGGTAAAGGCACCTTGGCTTTGCTTACGCGTGTGGGATTTTTGGGGAAGGTGAAGGAGAACGCAGGAGCTAAGCCACCGAGGCTGGTGGTGCTGGCTCGCGGAGAGATGCTGCCGAGAAGAAGGGCTGGACCGTCCGGGCGGCGAGGGCCAAATCCTGGTCTGCTCGGAGATTGCTCTGGCACGGGGATTTCTCCGAGGGAGTAAATCTGCAGCTGTGAATGAAATCCTTGAGAACACCATTGGCACGTACGCAGTCACTGCTTACGCCGCCGTTTTGTTTGTGAAAACACTGGGAAAACTGGAGTGTCTCTAATACTGCGTGTTTGTTTGCAGCCCGTACGATGCCCTGCGGTAAAATACACATTATATTAATATCTCGGCCCTTAATCTGGCGGTCCTTCCCGAACAACGTCCTGCGCTACGGGCTGCCTGTTTCGGATAAGGGCACCGAGAGGTTGCTGCACGTGGTGTTTCAGCGTTGCTCTTCCGTAAAGCGCCGGTGTGTCCGGCGAGCAGCTTTCCTGGATCCAGCCCTGACTTTTGAGAACTGAAGGAAGCTCTTCCAAAGCACGTTGGCACACGCATGCAGATTATTCCATTACTCACTTGGCAATGCCTGAACTTGTATGCCTAGCTCCAGAAATCCTTTTTTTTTTTCTTCCCCCCCGCCCCCTCCCAGCAGTGGCATCTAGCTGACAGCTTCTCCTCCCAGCCGGTCTTCTCCCCAGCATCTTGTCTGGCTTTGCTGCTGGTGGCTGTGGATATGGCTGTGGGTCTTGCTCGGAGCCAGCTATATTGTGCCTGGAGATGTTGGCTTGCTTCGACTCGGACTTTGAGCGCGCCGGGTGTATCTGTGAGCACAGTACAGAAGAACCAGCTTTTTTTTTTTCATATAAAGAAAGGCCCTTAATGCTGAAAGCAGCCATCTCGTCATATTTTACTGAGTAATTGTGCCAACTGCCCTTAAAGGCACTCAAATGCCAATATCCATCCCACTCATTTGTTAACATTTTTCGGATCAGAAGCTAAATCTGTCACTTGTGTGTCACTGGTTAAATCACTTCTTTCGGGGGCATGGGAGGCAAGAGCTGTTCTGCTCCTTTTTTTTTTTTTCAGCAGGAGCCGATAACTTGAGAAACACTAAACATTTGTGCTGTAGTGAAATGCCGTGCCCTGCCACTAGTCCTTTGCTGGCGGGGATGTAGAAGAGGAATAAATACGTAACGGTGGGTGAGACTTCACTGGGTGAGACCAGGCAGGTTTCATATTGGCCCCGTGTTTGTATTTGGTACATGGTATCCCCGTGTAATTCTCCTAACGGGGTAATTTCCCAAATACGAAGAAAATGAGCAGTAAAATTGAGTGGGAGGAAAGATGTACAGGCAAAAATGCAAATGGTAATTGGAAGCTATTTGTAAAGAGTTGATGAGCTGTCCAGGAAGGAGAGGGCAACTTTGGCCCAAATCCAAAACCCACTTCACCCGCTTCAGTGGTGAGATGAGAACAGCAATTAGATATTAGAAAAATCAATATATGACAATTAAAAAAATGGAAAATAGATAGCAATCAATCGCAGTGAGAAATCACGATGGGTAGAGAACTGGCCGGGGGAGCTGAAGGTGCCGAGGAGAACTGGTGGCTGGCATGGATAGGGGGAAGAGGAGAGCTTCGCAGGGTCCTGGAGAAAAGAGAAACCCTGGAAGTGATGGATGGAAGAAGCAGTAAGGTAGAAATTTTTAATAAATATTTCTGCTGTAGACCTGGAAAGCAGCAGCGTTATGTTTCTGTATCATAGGCGGGTGATGACTTTTTTTCTAGCTCATTAGTAGCCAAGGAGGATTTTATACAAGGTCCAATGGAGATAAATATTTTTAAATGAAAAGGCCCTGACAACTTGCACCCAAGAATCCTGAAAGAGTTGGCATGTGATGCTGGTTTTTAATAAAGCTTACGGGCTGGGACAGTGCCATCAAGAGCTGGTCGGGGTAACCATGGGAGAGTTGGCAACACTTTGCTTATCTCTTCTGGGCAAAATAATTGAAGAGATGATATAAGATTCAATTGATAAAGAATTAAAGGATAGAAATATAATTCGTGCCACTCAACTTAGATTTATGGAATATAGATCTTGTCAAATAAACCTGATTTCATTCTTCCAGATGACAACTTCGGTTGATAAATGTAGATGAAATAGACTCTGCAAGGCGTTGGGCGCGGCGCTGCGTGACATTGTGTGTAGGAAGGCTGAGCACTGGGTGGTATCGATAGCAGGGGCGATTAATTGCCATCCAACAGATTTGGGAATGAGGGGACTTAGCTGGAGAAGCATCAGTGGATGGGAGAGGTCAGCGGGGGCTGGTGGGAGCCACAGTGGTGGTTAGCATTTTGTTGGTGATTTAGAAATGAACATGGACTTGATGATCTTAAAGGTCTTTTCCAACCAAATGATTCTATGATTCTATGCAGTTGTGACTGATCAGCGTCGTGGATAAAGCAAAGGTGGGTGGATGGATGAAGAGCAACAGGGACGGGTTTGTGGGGTGGTTTGGAAAGACTGTCAAGTGGGGTGTGTTGAGAGCATGGTTGGGCACAACCTGCCGTGGTGCCTGGCTGGAAGAGGGGAATTGGGGCCGTGCGTACAGATCCGGGGTGCGGTACCCCAGAAGGCTTAGCGGAAAACCAACTGCTTCCCAGCAAGACACTGGGCTGAGAAGGGCTAGGCTGGTCCTTGAGTAGTGGAGGAGGATGGAGGGGTGGCTTCAGGATGGAAGAATAACTATATTGGGAAGCATGCCTTGATTTCAGGGTGCACAAGTATCCTTGGTGTGCGTGGGGGGACACATTGCGTACTAAGGGGCTTTTCAGTGTGTCGGCCAAAAAAAACCTCAACAGAAGTGAATGGGCAGAGGTTGGAGCCGGAGAAATTCGGGTGGACCCCAGTACCCATCTGTGAGTGTGCTTAGCTGCGGGAACTGACTGCGGTGACAAGCAGTGGGTGCTCTTCTTGTCTTCTGAGCTGGTTTGAATGATTTTCACTGGGATTTTGTGCTTTGCCCTAAAGACTTTTCATGGGGCTGGAGGAGGTTACGCTTTACCCAAAGACATCGTGTTGGTCATGGCACAGGACAACTGAGCGACACGTAATGCAGGAAAGGTCAGAGAGTGAGAGCTGGTGGTCGCTTTCACCCTTAAATTCCTCGGAGCGAAGCAGCCGAGGACGCGGGCTCCAGCCCCGCTGCCAGTGGCAGAGGAGGGTTGGTTTGGCAGTGACCCTCTTCGCATCTCGATCTGAGGGATTCCCACTAACCCCTCGGAAATGGGCCAAAAGCTCCGATGGCATCGCGACGCTGGTTTGGATAACACGTCCCATCACATTGCCCCGGTGGATGATGAGGCACGAACAGCCCCGTGGGACCTTCTCCAGCTCTGTCCTTGGCCAGCATCGGCTACTGCATCTCCCTGCTGTGCTTCCCTCGCTTGCCCGTGGTCTTGCGCGGATGCTTTAGCTGGGAAGCCCGTGTGGATGTAGAGGCTGGCCCATGGCTAGGAGACCTCAGTGGATCCACAGCCTTCGGGTCCTACAATCCCGTCCGGCTTTTGGGGGGACCCGAACGCTGTACCAAAAAGCACGGTGGTGGGACAGGAGGATGGAAACGCGAGTCCCTTCCAAAACCAGGGGTTGCGGCGGCAGCCTAAGGACCCGTCTCGCCGCTGGCGGGCAACGCGTGCATTAGTGCCGTAATTCTTGCAGTTTGGCAAGGCTGCATCAGACTGGAACGTATCTCTAGGTGGTGATATGGTCAGTCAATAGCCTTCATAATTAATCAAGCACTAATAGACAAATTAGAAATCGTGTCTCTTCAAAGCGGGAGGTGGAGGCAAATGGCTGGTGGATTTTAACTGTTTCGCTGCTTTATTTTATTGCCTGGTTTTACATTGCTCCCTTGAAAACGGTGGGTTGTTTAGGGAAGTTTTGTACATAAACATGATTTTAAATTTAAATTATTATCTTGATTACCAAATGCGGATGGTGAATTGAAACCTTGTTTTTCAGGCAAGCAAATGAAGAATAATATTACATTTTACACTCCACTAAATCAATGTAGCCCTAATTTTGCCATGCAGGAAATCAATTCCGGTCTTTATAACAGTCGAAGATGTTATGAACAAAGTAATTTTGCAAATTATGGCAAGTAACACATTTATTGATGACTGTAGTTTAGGAATTTAGAATTTGTGAGCGCTGTAATATAATAAGGCCTTACTGGCAGGAGCTGAGTGAAATACAGATTATACGGTGAAACTGTAATGCATCATTTGCTATTAGTGGACTGGTAATAATTACCAGTTTCAAAGCAGCTTTTTCCATGTAATCTTTAGTCTCAGTCGTAACAGCCCTTCTCATTGACATTATGATTACACGAGCTGCCCTTATGATCTGGAATATCTAGTTGATGGGAATACTAAAATGGGGTAGCGAACGCTCGATGTTGTATCCTCATTAGAAGATAAAATGCTATTTTCTCTGACCTGATCTATAAGGTAGAGAGGCGAGGTAGCGTTACATTGTTAGCTCCCACCGTGGCGTTAAAAACTTCCACTTCATTACGGCGAGGCGAGATGAAATTTTCCCCGTTTAAGATTTTTTTTCCCTAGCTCACAAATGAGCATAGGAATGTGAAAGTCCAATTGAATTTCCCTCTAATTTCAGCAGATTTAAGTATTTATCTGCGCTCGCATGCCTGGCACATACTAAAACACCGCAGTGCATTTTATTCCGACGCCGGCTTCAGGATGAAACGTTAACTGTTATTCCAAGGGCTTTTAAAGCGATTAAAGTGCTAAATGCCTGCTGGAGACGGGCGAGCCTCTTTTTTACTCGCCCGATTCAACTTGTCAGGCCAAACGTAGAAGAACCGCAGAGCTGGGAGGCAGGGAGGAAAGCTGCGACGGGGCGCCACGGCCGGCGCTGCCGGCTGCCTGCCTCCCGTATCCCCAAATCATCATTCAGCTCGCCGGAGACCGCAAATGCCCGTACGAAGCCTTTTTTTCCCCCTCCTCCCAAGCGAGATGAGAAACAAGCTGGGTGCAGAAAAAGCGATGTTTTCTTTCCAAATCTGCCTCGTTTATGGTTTTCTTTCCCTTTTCTTCGTCTTAGGCAAATAGGGGAACCCTAAGGGGGGCAGCTCTCAGTGCAGCGTGTAAAGAGCATCTTTACACGCCCCGGAGCGGTGCCTATGGAGCAGATGCCTCGTAACGTCGATGGCGGGTCGGGGCAGGGGTGCGTGGTGCGGGCAGGTAGCACCCCGAGCACTGATGTCTTTGGAGGGCTCCTGTGGTTTATTCAAACCTCAAGAGCGTGTTTGGTTTGGGTTTTGTTTAAATATCACTGATCAGCAGCTCTGCGAGAACTGCTGGGCAGGGCTGGAAATGGATTTTGATCCTCCTCTTAGCTCCGGTTTCAGTTCACCAGCACATAGTAAAAAACATCCATGGGGGGGTGGAAGCGAATTATTCGCAAAATTACAGGAATCGATAAAAGCGCACTCACCTTCGCCATATCTCACGCCACTCCTTCCTCGCAGGCGGCCCTCAAGAAGTTATTCATCCCCCTTGTTTTGCCATATATTAGAAGGGGCTGCTCTCTGCTGTCATTATTAGCCATCTTTTTGTTTAGTTATTTATTAGTTGGTTGCTCTTTTATAATGTCCGTGTTATCTCCAAAAATAAATTATCATGAAATAGAGTTTAGCTCGCTACTTGCCAAAGTGGCGTTTACCATCCTCGGCTTCTTTTCAGCGCGAGAGAAATAATGCGGCTCCGGCAGGGCGCTCGGCCAGGCCTCCTGGCCACCCTCCAGCTCTTTCCCTGGCGGAGCTGCCGCTCCCTCTGCCTTCCCCTCTCCCTGTCCCGCACGCTATTTTATTTCATTTTATTTTTCATTTTTTTTTTTCCCCCCTCCTCCCAGAGTCCTGCTAAGGAGCAGGAGGTGCTGCTTAATTTTGTACATGTTGGTTAGTCTCCCAAAATAAGGAGGGAGCTAATAACGTGACATCGCCCAGCTCGCTTAGCAGTCGTGATGCTTTGGGTTGCTGCCTTGAACTGATGCACGTGGTTTTCTGGAGTGCTTTTCAGAAGCGGATTTATTTATTTTAGGTCGGTCGGTCGGTCTGTCTATCCATATTTATTTGTTTTCTCCCCAATTTAAATGTTAGCAGCCTCTTGCAGCATAAAGTCTGCCGAGTCATAGCTGGCATCCGTTGACTTCATCATCTTTTTCTTTTCTAGCTTTTTTTTTTTTTTTTTGCTGTGGTTACTTGCCAGGGTTCGGTATCGAACCCAGGGCTGGGGCTGGCGGGAGGAGGTGGGCGCGTTTTGGGTGGGTCTGGACCTCCCCATCGCACCCCTCGCCTCCTCCCGTCCCCCTTCCCCTGCCTGCGCCTGTGCTGGGACGTCCCTTCCCCAGCTCCCGGCTGAGCGTCCCGGAGGAGAGGAGCTTAGGCGGGGAGGCGAGCTCTTGCCCGCCGGTGGGCGGCCGGAGATTGACGCTGCTTGTTGTGTTATTTTGCAGGTAAAGACGAGCCCAGCAGCTACACGTGTACGACTTGTAAACAGCCTTTCAACAGCGCCTGGTTCCTCTTGCAGCACGCACAGAACACGCACGGCTTACGGATCTACCTAGAAAGTGAGCACGGCAGCCCCCTGACGCCACGGGTTGGTATCCCAACAGGACTAGGTGCAGAGTGCCCTTCCCAGCCACCTCTCCACGGGATTCACATTGCAGACAATAACCCTTTTAACCTGCTCAGAATACCCGGCTCGGTCTCGAGGGAGGCGTCGGGGCTGGGAGAAGGGCGTTTCCCACCCACGCCGCCCCTCTTTAGCCCTCCCCCGAGGCACCATTTGGATCCGCATCGCATTGAGCGCCTGGGTGCGGAAGAAATGGCTCTGGCCACCCATCACCCTAGTGCCTTTGACAGGGTGCTGCGACTGAACCCCATGGCGATGGAGCCCCCCGCTATGGATTTCTCCCGGAGGCTGCGGGAGCTGGCCGGCAACACCTCCAGCCCGCCCTTGTCCCCGAGCCGGCCCAGCCCTATGCAAAGGTTGCTGCAGCCCTTCCAGCCCGGCAGCAAGCCCCCGTTCCTGGCCACGCCGCCCCTTCCTCCTCTGCAGTCCGCTCCTCCTCCCTCCCAGCCGCCCATGAAGTCCAAGTCCTGCGAGTTCTGCGGGAAGACCTTCAAGTTTCAGAGCAACCTGGTGGTCCACCGCCGGAGCCACACCGGGGAGAAGCCCTACAAGTGCAACCTCTGCGACCACGCCTGCACGCAGGCCAGCAAGCTGAAGCGCCACATGAAGACCCACATGCACAAGTCCTCCCCCATGACGGTGAAGTCGGACGACGGGCTCTCCACCGCCAGCTCCCCCGAGCCGGGCACCAGCGACCTGGTGGGCAGCGCCAGCAGCGCCCTCAAGTCCGTGGTGGCCAAGTTCAAGAGCGAGAACGACCCCAACATGATCCCCGAGAACGGGGACGAGGAAGAGGAGGAAGAGGAGGAGGAGGAGGAGGAGGAGGAGGAGGAAGAGGAGGAGGACTTGAACGAGAGCGACAGGCCGGACTACGGCTTCGGGATGAGCCTGGAGGCGGCCCGCCACCACGAGAACAACTCGCGGGCCGGCGAGGAGGGCCGGTCGATGCCGGACGTCATGCAGGGCATGGTCCTGAGCTCCATGCAGCACTTCAGCGAGGCCTTCCACCAGGTCCTGGGGGAGAAACACAAGCGGGGCCACCTCCCCGAGCCCGAGGCGCACAGGGACACTTGCGACGAAGACTCGGTGGCCGGCGAGTCTGACCGCATCGACGAGGGGGCGGTCAACGGCCGGGGCTGCTCCCCGGGGGAGTCCGCCTCGGGAGGCCTGTCCAAAAAGCTGCTGCTGGGTAGCCCCAGCTCCCTGAGCCCCTTCTCCAAACGCATCAAGCTGGAGAAGGAGTTCGACCTGCCGGCCGCCGCCATGCCCAACACCGAGAACGTTTACTCCCAGTGGCTGGCGGGCTACGCCGCCTCCCGGCAGCTGAAGGACCCCTTCCTCAGCTTCGGCGACTCCCGACAATCGCCCTTCGCCTCCTCCTCCGAGCACTCCTCGGAGAACGGCAGCCTGCGCTTCTCCACGCCGCCGGGCGAGCTGGACGGAGGGATCTCAGGCCGCAGCGGCACGGGAAGCGGAGGGAGCACCCCCCATATTAGTGGCCCGGGCCCTGGCAGGCCCAGCTCAAAAGAGGGCAGACGCAGCGACACTTGTGAGTACTGTGGGAAGGTCTTCAAGAACTGTAGTAATCTCACCGTCCACAGACGGAGCCACACGGGCGAGAGGCCGTATAAGTGTGAGCTTTGCAACTACGCCTGCGCCCAGAGTAGCAAGCTCACCCGGCACATGAAAACACACGGGCAGGTGGGAAAGGACGTTTACAAATGCGAGATTTGTAAGATGCCTTTTAGCGTGTACAGTACCCTGGAGAAACACATGAAAAAATGGCACAGTGATCGAGTCTTGAATAACGAGATAAAAACTGAATAGAGGTATATTCGTACCCCCGCCCCCCCCGCCCTCCACCCCAGCCCTTCCCCATCCCGCATCCCCGTAGAGGTTTTCTAGTCCCTTGTGATGGAAATCATGGAAGCTAAGGATATTCGGAAAGTGCTTGTCACCAGCACACCCTGTTTATTTTCTTTTTGTTCTCACCGTTTGAATGCATGATCTGTATCGGGGCAATACTATTGCATTTTACGCAAACTTTGAGCCTTTCTCTTGTGCAATAATTTACATGTTGTGTATGTTGGGTTTTTTTTTTTTTTTTTTGGGTTTTTTTTTTTTTTTTTTTTTTTTTTTAAGTTTTGGATTAGACAGCATGTATGGTATGTTATGGCTGTTTTTAAATTGTCCCTGATTAGTTGCTGAGCAAACACGTCGCTGTTTCCAGTTCCGTTCGGAAAAAAAAAAAACAAAAAAACCAAAAAAAACAAAACAAAAAAAGAGGAAAAAAAGAGGAGAGGAAAAAAAAAAAAAAAGGAAAAAGAGAAAAGTGAAACAAAACCAAACCCGAGAGCAAACAAAACCGACCATGCTGCATACATCCTGTAATACATATCATGTACAGTTTTGTTTTGTGACGTGCGAAGGAAAACGTGCTTTGGGTAACCCTCTACGGACAGGACCGATAGCACCGAAGAAGCGTTGCGTTAGCTAGATTGCTGTCTTAAAAGAATAAAGCCACCGATTGGAGAAAGAGTACCCGTTAGGGGGAAAAAAAAAAAAAAGGCCTTTAATTGGAAAGTAACCGACCGCCACCAGTCAGAAAGAGGTAAATTTCTATTAGCATTTGGTTTAAACCAGACACAGACAAAAATAATCTGAGTGCCTTGGACCTGTCGCGGTCGATGCCGATGGCTCCGTTCTGCTCGTCCTCCACACGGAGCTCGTCTCCACGTCGGTCGCGGTGGCGAGCCTCTCCCCACCGAGCGTGTGAGCCCGTCTCGTGTCTCGTACAACGCCGGCTACCTAAGAACGAAGAGGAAAGAGAAAACTAAGGAAGAGAAAGAAATGACCCGCTCAGTCCTAGTTAATCGTCATTCTCCCCTGCCTCTTTTTTTTNCCCGCCTTTTTTTTTTTTTTTTTTTTTTTTTTAAAACTGAACTGATCATACCAGTCTAAAAACCCGCTTCGCTCCTGGAGAGAGCTTAAAACGAGATATAGGACCTTTCCCTCCCCCCCCAACTTTTATTCCCCCCCCAATCGATGATTAAATAGAATGCGAAACGCGCAGAGGCCCTTCAACGCCATTAAATACACAAGTAAGGAAATCCGTTTTATGAAGATATTTACTTTTAATAATATCTTTTATTGATTCTGGCACCAAAACAAATAAATCCGGAGCCACTTGGTTGTCAAGCTGACAATCAAATTAGAAACTTTAAGACCTCGTGTATACCGTATAAAAAATAAAATAAGAAAAGACTGGCAATAATATTTTACCGAGTGTAGCGGATAGATGAGCAAAAAGAATAAAAATTGTGATTTATTAGCACAATGTGGTACTGTTTGCCATTTCCAACTAGAACAGGTGTATAAGCTAATACCGACACGGTGATGATTAACCACGAACTATTCAGACTTGCCTTTAACGTGACGCTCGGAAGAAGTGACGGAGAATTTAAAAAAAGAGGAAAAAAAAAAAAAAGCAAAAGAGTAGCAGTATCTGTCTGTGCTCCCTAAAAGTTG